>VALG01012776.1:0-13575 GCA_009835305.1 Ipomoea purpurea
GGGGGAGGCACTCCACTAAAACCCAAACTCACAACAAACCCGACCAGTCATATAGGGTCATGAAGCCACGGTGTTTTACTCGTCAAAGTGATGAGCCAATGCATGCAACCACCCATCGGTGTTGACAACGAATCAGTCAAAGCCTTCGAAGTTTGAACTTTAATTTGCGCAATACTGATTCTTGATTCTTACCAGTCCAATGGAGAAGATGCTGCAATTCCAGCCGGTGCAAGGAAGAAGAAGAAAACCCTTGAAATGACTATTTACCCCCATGATTAAATAATGAAAAGTGATTTTATATTTTTTGGCGACATTAACACTGTGATTTTGGGCCGAGAACACCAAATTATGCTAAAAAAAACATAGTTAAGGATAAATTGTTTTGTTTTAAAGTCACGGACCCGAATTATGTTCTGGGAACGTTGGTAGTTGAAATAAATAATAATAATAAAAAAGATTATTATTTCTTGGAAAGAAGAAGAAAAGATGAATGGAAAACGGCTAGTGGGTTTGGTGTTGGTTTTTTGCAAGAGTCGATGACACTCCTTTCCCTTAAAACCTTATTTGCCACTCCCGTAGATGCTATGAGCGTTGTGGCCTAGGCTTCGCCAGGATTAAAACTTGCTTTGTATTCATGTTTGAGCACTCAAACAAGGATCAGGCGAGCGAAGACTGGCTTATGAACACAGTACGGCTGAAGAAGAGAGTAGAAGCAGAGATTTTTGAAGCTCGAAAAAAAGTACGTTCGTGTAGTGTAATTTTGTGTGTAAAACTTCTACTGCCAAGCTCCTTTCTTATAAGGGTGGATGGATCGTAAATAGCATTTTATAGGCCTTTAAAGGCACCCCCCACTACACCTTGTAACAGCAAAAGCTGTATCAGGTGTAGGCCCGAAAACTTTCCAGTTTCGGGCATGGCTTGTCCTAGTCTCCGGCCTCTATTAGACACGAGACCCAGTTTCGGCATGTGCCTGTCTAGTCTCGGCCTCCATTGACCCGAGACCACGAGTTTCGACACCATGCACCTCTCGTGGTCGCTGTTGCAGCGAGAGTTTGTGCCCTCGGTGCAAGGCAGCCAAATTTCCGGACGACATTCGTGCACCCAGGTGCCCGCGCACACGAGCTCAGCTTGATCCAAGCTTCTCTAGTTGGAATTTGATTTGCACCCCCCCCCCCCCCCGCGCGAGAGAGCCCTCTATGCTATACAATTCTACAAAGCTTCAAAAGAGCTCTTGTAATATAAGGGGGGAAAATCTTCATTCAAAGCAATGTGGTACAAAAAGCTCACTTTTTCCCTTCATTTTCAACTCAAATGGGTCTTTTTGAGAATCAATACTCTATTCACCCATTATCCGTTTTGAGCGTACAATATATCAATCTCCTTTCGTCTCACTACGAAGTATCGAAATCCACTTTTACCCGACCCAAATCGGAAGTGACCCCCCTGATAATTGTTACAAAAACAGCCAAACTTAACATGCCATTTTATGCCATTTTAAGCCTATTTTTCCAACAATTAACACTCCCGTATAGTCCATAGGACAAAAGTGTAATTCTCTTTTAATTTTAATTGAAGCCATTAGTATATGTACTGAACAAAACTTAAAAACAAGAATTAAACTAACATTTGGACCATTTACCATATCCGTGTACCAATTATAATTCACTGACCTTTGACTGTTCAAATAACCCTTAGAGATTGTCCAGAAATTTCTACAAACATACACAGATAATAATATTCTTAGTAGAAACTTTCATTTGGAGGAAAATGAGCCAAACACCCATAAGAAGTAAACCATATCAAATATAATAGAAAATTTATTATTTATAAAGATAGGAGATTTACCCTACTATTTGATCATAAGAAGAGTAGTCCCAAAAAAAACATACCATAATGTGTCCATCAGAAACCATGCAAAATCATTCCAAAATTTTCCATAACCACTACTCCCCTTACCTGAGTTCCTCCCTCCTATTTCAAACTTACCGAAAATAACTCCCCTTACTCCAAAGTCACTCCTATTTTTCCAAATAAATGAAAAGACAAACCGAGGTGACATCAAAATAGTGATTAGATCAACTGCAGACCGGGGTGCCCGAGAATGAACTTCATCATCATCAGTTTCAGAATCTTAGAGGCAGCGCCAGTTATCGCCAGAATCGCGAATGAATATCCTCAATGGCCGGGTGATCTCCTGAAGTTGTGCATCCACGCAAAGATTTTCCAGACCGGAGATGGTAAGCCTGCAGTGAAGACACGGAGTTTTGAAGTTTGTGCAATATAATACTCAAGAGTAAATCGACCAATCTGCCTTACGTTCAAAATAGCTTTGAGGCTCCTTTGGCTACAGCTTGTGATCCTGGAACCGAGCTGAGACTATGTCGGTAGATGAAGCCGGAGCAGAAACTGGAGGTGGTAGCCCCAGTAAGT
Organism: Ipomoea purpurea; assembly: GCA_009835305.1. Lineage (NCBI taxonomy): Eukaryota > Viridiplantae > Streptophyta > Magnoliopsida > Solanales > Convolvulaceae > Ipomoea > Ipomoea purpurea. Next base: position 2,431 of record VALG01012776.1, read on the forward strand.
GTACTCTTCTCACCCCAGATAAATGTAACCCTAATATAATACACTAAGCTTTAGAGTAATAATTAGATGCAAATCTCGATCTTTAAACTTTATCAAAGTCATACACTTCCATCATACTATACACAAGTTCCCAAAACAGAAAACTTTAGCTGCATGGGCATCAATATTATTTTATAATGCAATACTTTCAAAAGCACAAACCATTCGTTAACGTATAACGCATTGGCAACCTACAATCACTATTATAACTCGTGGCAAAGGCCATTATCAGCATAATTATTTAGAAAGACTCGACGATTCGAAATGAGTCATGCTCGACGATTCCGAATGAGCGGGATGGAACGTTCAAAAAAATAATTCAAAAGACTCGACGATTCGGAATGAATCAGGCTCGACGATTTGGAATGAGCAATTAGGAACGTTCCAAGCCGAACAAAACAAACAACAAAATGTTGGCTACCTCATGAGTTTGACCAAACATTCAAAATAGTTCTTATAAGCAAATAGCCCGATGTAGCAAAAATCATTGCCTTAAAAATCACATAACAAAGTACATATCCAAAAGTGATATGAAATCGTAAACTAATAATTGTCAAATAAATTACTTGATCCTCTTTTGGAGCAAAAAAATTAGTACAAATCATACACATACAAATATATAAAAAATAGCCATGTTCATTTATTCCCAAAATCCAAACTTAGGCATGCCCAAGATATCTTTAGTCATGTTTAACAGCTCAAAAACATAGCATAGCCCAAAATACTTTTAACTCATACTGACCCTAGAAAGGGGTATTCAAAGTAGTAGAGATTCCAAAATAGGTTCTGGGTTTTGCAATGTAAGGAGAGAAGAGTTAACCACTTACCTGAAACACCCAACTCTTAGATATTTAGCTCACCCAAATACCCCTCGTCAAAATTCCTAATATTTTCAAACATCAATCTTAGGGACCAAATGATAAACCCAACTCAAAGAGTGAAATATGGATGTCAAACTCACCTAGAGTAATCCAACAGCTTTGAGATATAATTAAGCTTGAAGAAGATGGAGATCAAAGTTTCAAGGGTTTTCCCTTCCTCTATCTCTCTAGCCAAAATTCTCTTTTTCTTCTTTCAAATGATATGGTCTTCCAAGATAGAAGAAATATGATTCCTTAAGCTTTAAGGATACAGACGGGCAATTTAGTAAATTCATCCAATATCAATTTTAATAACCTTTGACTTGTTGACCTATTTTAATAACATAGATATATCTTTATTTTTAAAGTAGTGGGTATTACAGATTTTCTCATCAAGCACAATAATGAGATGAAAAGCGAAAATGATTTCATGAATCTGTATAGAAAGGCACTACTACAAATAACACTTTTAACGTCAGTTTTTTGAACATACGACGTTGATTTTTTTATCGAAATCATTCTGACAAATGTAATAAATAAATGATACGACACCGGTTATTAAAAATCGATGTCGTATATTTTTTTTTAAAAAAAATGTAAATAAACATATGACGTCGGTTTTTAGCACAAAACTGATGTCATATGTTAATTTTGAAATTGTTTAAAATATATACGTTGGTTCGTAACGTTAAACAACGTTGTATATAAATTTTTTTTTTTAATTATACGGCGTTGGTCTTTTGCTACTATTAATGGATTATTTCAAAGCATATTAGATCCTAATTTGCCCAAAGGTATGTTAAATTGGTTGTTTATATTGAACATCACAACATGTCAACATACTACCAGTAAACACTATGTGTCGTGGTTTTCTCTTTTCTTTATTTTTTAATCGAAAAATAAATAAATAAAAAAATACATGTCTTGGTCCATTGAATTAAGAAATGCAAGCTAATTTAAAAAAAAAAAAAAAAAAATAAGAGTATGAGTAAAATAATTAATGATAAAAAAGATAAATCATGTGGTCGCAATTCATACCATTGAACAACCAAAAAAAAAAAACACAAAGAAAAAAAAAAAGGATTTCCTACCACCTTGACTTTGTGGTCAGTAGTTCCTACCACTGTTGAAGGTGGTCGGATCATATTTACTTTGTGTCGGTATTTCCGACCACTGAGTAACTGTGGTCGGAATTTCGACCCATTTCCGACGACCACGGAAAATAAAAATGAAACAGTGCATGGATCTTGAATGCAATACTTCCTTCAATGATATATTCCTACTTAATTTTACGTTCATTTGTTAACCTGGATTAAAGCTAGGTTATGGTCAGAATTAAAATGAACAAGAACAAGAAGTAAAAAGAAGAACCAGACACTATCTAGGATATGTTCACGCAGTTCGGAGCCTCATTCCTACGTCTGCGAGGCCACTCACATCATCCTAATCTACTAGATGATCAACACGGAGTACACGGGAGAGTTCAATACACACTACGGTATATACTACACTATCCCAACCAACCCTACATCACTACCATGGACTGATCGTGCAAACCATCTTCACTCTTTCAAGAGGTTATCTTCAACACTCTGATGATCTAAACAGAAAACACCGGAGGACAAAGGGATGATATGGTAGATAATAATCATTCAATCTTCTCACCAATGAATAATCCAAAGTAGCATTTTATAGGGGTGAAAATAAGAACCTCATTGTCTAAAATCGTGTAGCTGTTAAGTCCTCAAGATAAGTTGCACCACACATTTTAAATAAGCATACAAATAGGGCCTAAGGAGAACTAACCTGTTGAAGAAGTATACTTCAGAGCCAACTAACTAACTACTTTATTTTGACAACTAATTTAGCCCACATAAGGTGGGTCCAATGTGTAATATTTTTTTACACTTACAAAAAAAATGTCACTTTTTCGACCATTTTTCTGGGTGGTTGGAGAATTGAAGAAGGTGGAGCTCACCGGACGGGTGGTAATTAAAGTAACAAATCTTCAACATTGGACAACAATAGGTGACAATGCATTTCCCAATGCTCGAATAATGTTTAGAGTTAAGTGAATGTCATTTGTTGCAAGAGATCCCTAGTACGTGGTTTTGACGATATCAACACACTACCATTGATTCATTAAATGAATGTTGGAATTCCGTTATGGTTTCCGCAAAGAGGATTCAGGATGAAAAACACAATTATGAAAATGATGTCTTCCTTGTTCGTTCTGAAAAAGTTTGGGTCTCATTCTATATCTCTAATATATCTCTGATCACTTCACATTTCATGTTATCTAGCTACTTGAAGTTTGGGTCTCATTTGTTTTCTCTCACTTTATCTCATTTTTCTATATCTAATGCGTAGATAGTGACGAGGAGGAAGATAGAGAGTGATGAATAAGGGTATGAATGTTGTATGCGCACGCAGCTAGCTGTTTGTTTTGGCGTTTTTTTCTCACCTTAGCTTGCTTTCAAATTGTGGTGAATATGGAAAACAAGTTATGAATATAATGTCTCACCTTGTATAGTGGTTAGTAAATTTTTCTTCGAGTTAATAATCGAAATAGTCCCTTGACTATACTGTAATTACCAATTTAGTCCCCGACTACCATTCTTACCCGATTATGTCCTCAACTATGCACCCTTTACCCAATTTAGTCCTCCGTTAATTGACCTGTTTGTTGACTATTAAAATTGAGGGCAAAACCGTAACTCTATAAGTTCTCTTCCACCTTCCCATTTATCAGCCCAATCCTCCGCAAATGAAACTTCGCAGGTTTCATATTCTTCTCCAATTGCGATGTTCATGTTGTCAGCAGCTCCAGCAAAAGAAAACATGATAAAGATCCTAGAAAAATCCACGAGGCTGAGAGGGAGCCAAGCGATAAAGTTCCTAAAAAAATCCACAAGGCGGAGAGGGAGAAACAGAAGTGTGATAGTATGAATGTGCTATTCGCAGAGCTAGCCAAAGTTTTGAATCTATCTCATCAGAATTATGGAAAGGCTTGCATATTAAAAGAAACGATATGGTTAGTGAGGGAACTAATTGTGCAGGTTGATAATCTCAAAAAGGAGAACACAGCTCTTAATTCAGAATCTCATTACATGACTATTGAGAAGGATGAGCTTAAAGAAGAAAATTTTGCGCTGGAAGCATAGATTGAGAACCTGAAAGCTGAAATAAACGAAAAAATTTGTTCCCAAACTACCAACATTGATAACATTACTTCTCTGCCACAGCTAACAGAGGATCATCTTAGAACAAGTACACATGATTATGCATCATCCTCAACTGCAGCTACCGGACCCGTTTTGGTTGTGCCTTTACACAATGACCTTCAAATGTACAGCACGGCTAACAACACAAAGGCTTTGCAGAACCTCCCACCCAGTGTGAGTAGACCTCGCCCACGATACCCATCACCCTCAGATTCATGGCCTTCTCGTGTGCTCAATGTGGCATCAAGCACAACAGAGGATAGAACCACATTGTTGCATGAGCTATTATGATCATCACAGTGACCCTGCAACTCCATGTGTAGTTGATTGTTCGGTCTCAGGAATCTCTAATTGCTTAACTGATTAGTGTAAATGTGGTTATCGTTCTTGATTTCTTTTGGTTTTAATTGGGTTGCTTTCTGAAAATTTGTAAAGCGCAACACTGAAACTGAAGTTGTAACACAAAGAATCTGTAATGCAGTTCGGGCAAACAACCCTAATCTGCGAGGCACTTCTCAATTTGAGAACTTGCCTAAATCCACTAAAAGCTCAATATTTAAAGTACACTGTTTGGAACCTGAGATTACACAATAGAATGATCTTTCCTACCAAACTATTTGAAACCTAAACACATGTACTATTTCTAGGGAATTTAGTATCATATTCTCAAAGACTCTCGTACCTCACAATTAGATTAATGTTGAATGCTTGAATCTACAATAAAGGACATCCCCTATTTATAGTAGCTATTCCTAACAGATTCGTGAATAACAAACTATTCCTAATCAAAATAGAACTAGAAAATCTTCAACAACAAAATCCCCTTAGAACTAGTATTCTTCAATAATTATTCCTCTTAGGACGATATTCCTTTATAGAACTGAAATTCTTTTTGCACATAACTTTGACAAAATACTTTGAGTCAACATTCTCCCCCTTTGTCAAATTTTTGGCAAACATCTTGGTCTCTGTCTTTTCCCCCTTAGTTGATGCCACATTGGTGTTTGATTGATGGTAGAATAATGACAGGTTAGATCACCATCCCATGTGTAGCTTTTATCAGATGATCTTTTCCATCATAACACATTCATGTTTTTGGTTGTAGACTTTATAATTCTCTTTGGAAAATTCTACTTTGAGTTCATCATCACACAGTTACAGGTTGCAAAAATCCCGCCTAGGCACCGAGTAATCGCCGCCTAGTGCGCTAGCGCCCTAAGCCGTGCGTATCCCCCCCTAGGCTCCGCGCCTTTAGGAGATTCGCGCTAGCGCCCGCCTAGCACCTAATTCGGCCGCTAGCGCCTAACTCGGCCGATTACGCCGATGTATTACTCAGATCAATTTTGTCGGAGTTAGCCGATTAACTCGAGCGACTGACCTTGCTAATTTTTCATTATATATATATAATTTTTTTTTTAAAACCATAGTTTTGATGTTATGACTTATGAATTATCATTAATTCATTTATTTGGATGTGTTATTGAAAAAATGTTGAAAACAACTCATTAAATTGTCAATTATCTCACTGTGTTTTTGGCGCCCGCTAGCGCCGCCTAGATTCCGCTGGCGCCGTTACTGCTTAGGCGCTCAGGCGCTGCGCGGGCGCCCGACTAGCGGCCTAGCGCCTACTGCAACCATGGTTGACTTATACTGATAATTTTCTTGTACCTTGTACCAAATATCTCAATCTGGGCAGTCCATGGATATTCAAGGTACCACTTGCGATAATCTGTCCTTTTCTCCATCTCCAAAAGTGACATGCCCTTCATTTTTGTACTGGATATTCTCAAGCATAATGTGGATTTCCTGTCATATGTCTTGAACATCCGCTATCAAAATACCAAACACTTTGTTCTTGACTTGTTTCTGAGGTATACACAACAGCTTGTGTTTGTTCCTTTCTACTCATACTTTCTTGCTGTTATTTTTTCTTTGTACTGCCAAATCTCTATTGTTTTGTCTGTAATAGAGATCATTTTGTCTTTTGAAGCAGTACGTTCTTTTATGTGTCCCAATTGTGGCAGTAATAACATCTGATTCTCCTTCGGTGTTGAAAGTGATGTTGTGACACCTCAGGATTTCAGAAGAGTGGCTTTCTCTGGACACTGGATTTAGAGATCTAGGCCTTCCATCTAGTGCCTTGATTTCTTGTAACATTTGGTCTCTCTGTTTTTAGATTCTATAATTCATTCTGAGTTTCTTTGAGGTGCTTTTCTTCTCTCTCTTTTGCACTTTAGAAACTGAATTTTCTTGCATGAGCTCTAGATTCACTTTGATGATTTTTCCCATTTAGCATGCAATTGAGTATATAACTCTAGCAGTTCTTGCATATCATTTTCGTTTCTGTTGTCATTCTCATGATTTGCGTGAATGCTACGAAATTAGTGTTGGTGTCTTCTTCACTATCTGGGTCATCGCTTAGTATTGCCACATATGTTTTGTTCTTCCGTTTTAAAGTATGTTGGACATTCTGACTGGATGTGTCCAAACCCTTTGCACTCGTTAGCACTAAATTCCTTCAGGTTTTAGAATTTCCTTCCTTTTGAAATAGATTATTTTGTCCAGTTGGGAAGTTCCCTTGATTGATTGAAGCATTTTGCTTCTAAATTTGTTGAAATTTTTGAGAAATCTGTTGAAATTCTTGTTAGGAGAGCAATTGATGTCCATGGTTTCAGTATCTATTTCTGGACTCTCTTTCTGCTTTGATTGGAACGCAATTCCTTTGTCCTTAATTTCCTTTTTGCAGTATCTCAAGCTCATATGTTTGAAGATTTCCCATTAGATTAGAGTTTGTAGGTGTTTAGATCTTTGTTTTCTGGATGGCTGTTAACCTTTATCATAAATCTCTCAGGTAGGGAACGTAGGACCTTTTTGATGAGCCTAGGTTCAGGAATAGGTTCGCCTAGGTTAAACGCATCTCCAGCAATCCGTAAAACTCTTGCACTAAACTGTGAGATATCTTCATCTTCTTCCATTTTTAAATTCTCAAACTGTGTTTGTATCATTTGCAGCTTGGATTGCTAACAGAAGTATTTCCTTCATGATGATCACATAGTATATCTCATGCAATTTTAGCTATGCCAGTGATAGCGATTAGTTTGAAAGTATCTTCAGTTACCGCTCCTATAGATGGCATTCATTGCTTTTGAATTGAAATTATATTCCCTTCGCTCTTCTTCATTCCATTCTGTTTTAGGTTTTTGATTACCTTTATTGTAAACCCCGTGTTACGACCCCTAAAACCGATTAATCATTTAACCAATTGCCCAAGAGAAAGAATAAATTACAATAATTAATTAGGAAAAAGGCCCACCATAGTCCGTGGGCCCTCATCTCTAAACCCAACCCTTAGTCCTAAAGGAGACCCCTAAATAAGACCTTAGATATATAAATAGGGGAACTAGGAGGCACTAGACCCCACCACCCAACCAAGAATTCCCCTAGGAAAATCAAGAAAGCAGAAAGCTTAAAGAAAGACCTTCATAGCCAAGGAATTAATTAAGGCTAAGAGGTAACCCATGTCTCAACAAAACCTATTTTCATAGCTATGATTCCCCCTTAGGGTTTCCCCATATTATTGTGTATTGATGATTTGTGATTATTATTGATGATTGATGTGATGATTCCATGGGGATCTTGATATCTTGATATTGGAGGTTCTTGATAATTATGGTGTTCTTGATGATTATATGGTTCTTGATGATTATATGATGTCTTGATAATTGTATGTGATGTTCTTGATGTTTATTGATTTCTTACGAATCTTGAATTAGAAGACGAATCGTATTCTTGTTGATATAAAAGTGATTAGAACCCTAGGTTGTATCGTATGATATTTATTCTTGGTATATCGGGTGGGAAATCGCATGTTTGGTGTTGATTATGTTTAGAAAAGCATGATAGGTTATGTGCCGTTGTTTCTTGTTTTGATCCGTTAATTGTCTACGTGTGTTAATTGCGTTGAAAGTGTCTAAGCATGGTTTCGGGTTCCACAATTCCCGGGGTTTTGTGATGAAAAGAGTCAGTGGGGGTAGGTGGGGGGGACCCGCCACCTACCCGCGGCAAGGGCACCGCAGCGGGCAGCCGGCGGGCGGGCAGCTGCCCGCCGGACCCGCTGCCCGGAACAGGGCCGCCGGCGGGTGCCCCACCCACCGGCTACCCGCTGGTACCCCACTTCGGGACCCGGCTTCCCCGTTTGATGTTCCCCGACCCCGTGGTGTCCCAACGGACTCCGTTTATCGTGCCTATGTCTAGTTTGATATTTCGGTACCGTTCGTAGGTTTATGAGTCTTATATATTGCATGCTAGTTGAATTGGTATCCCGTTGACCTAGGTGGAAGAAGTATGAACCCCTTAGGACTATTCTTAGTATGTGAAGGATCACGCATAGGTTTTGTTATACGTTTTCTCCCCCTTCCCAATGTGTAATGTGGGTTGCATGTGCTTGCTATGTGTTATGTGTGCATGTTACCCCAATTCGGTTTCAATGGGTCGGGCGGTCGAGTTGGGGTTGCCATCAAACGTTTCGGTAATTGAGCTGCGGTTGAGCTTTCATTTTCCTGGCTGCGGTCAGATGACATCTCTTGGGCTGCGGTCCACTGTTTGGTTGCGATCAAAACTATGATGAGCTGCGGTTCATCGGTCGGTTGCGATCGACCCCTCCGTGTTGCGATACGGGGCAGGGTGCTGCGGGGCCGTGTCAGAGCTATATGCGCTGACCCTCATGTATGGGCATGCGATTGGTCCTGTGGCGCCAACAAAGTGTGCTATGTGTTGAGATATGGATGAGTTGTGATTATGAGTGTCTTGGGGATGTGACTATGGGTTATGTTGGGGATTGTTTATGTTGGGTTATGATTATTGTTATGCTTTGCCTTATCTGCCTTATCTGTTGTGAACTGCATATGCTTGTTATAACTGTTGCTTGTCTAGCCTTATCTGTCGAGTCATTCCCGGTTTTAAAAGCTAGAGTTCGTAGGATATATCTTCATGCTCAAAATGGTTTTCGTATATCTATATATATCTCTATATGTATTGTATTTCAACGCGTTGGAGTGGGTTACCAGCATCTCTCGCTGAACAGATATATTTGGCTTTCAGGCACAGAGATTAAGCACTGGAGCGCGCTAGAACTGGAGCGTAGAAGTAGATAGTTTCCCTTTCGGCCTGCGTGCCTTATGCATTTATTTCGGTATTAGTTAGACAGCCTGTGCACCTGGGTTCTCTAGCCCAGGTGTGGCATAGCACCCGTACGCTTTTTGATATACTTTGGGATTAATGAGATATTCTACCTTTATTATATAAGTTTTAAATGTCTTGAAAATCTGGGGGTGTTACAGTTGGTATCAGAGCCTAAGTTTGACCCTAGGAAAAGACTCTTAAGACCGGACTTTAGGACATTAGGCTTGAACTCTAGGTACCTAGGAACATAGGACTCGGAATCTTAGGACGCGCGGTGAGATTGTGAAACCCTACACATAACTTCCCTACACTTTACCCTTCCCATCCTAAAAACCACTTCACTTCGAAGAGTGCCATCGACTCTAACTTAACATTCTTATAAACACTGACCAGAAAAACGATAGGCATGGCACCGAAACAGAAGGCAATCCAGAACTCCAGAACCCGCCCCTGACCGACCCCTTGACCCAAACCCTACAGCAACTAACACAAGTCGCACAGGCACTAAGTGACACGGCCCTTCGCAACAACAGGCCCCCCCCACCGCCTCCATCAAACGCAAACTCAGACATCACCCCGACAAGAAATCACGACCACCCACGTTCTTCGGGGAAGAGGACCCCCGCGTCCCTAGAGAATGGATCCGGACTATGATAAGATTCTAGGGGTGGTAGAAATGCCCGGAGGAACGCGCGTAGAGATAGCCTCGTTCTACTTCGGGCACCGAGGCCCGATCTCTGGTGGATCCACGGAGGGACCACCTACCACAAGAACCGGGTTCAATGGGAGAACCTCAAGACACGACTACGAGAAGGTTCTATCCAACCACGTGAAAAGCATCCATGTACGAAGAGTTCCTTCATCTAAAACAAGGAATGACCACCGTCATAGAATACCATAAACGATTCCTCGAACTGGCACGCTTCGCGCCGGAACCAGTCCCCACCGAGGTACCAAGATAGAGAGATTCGTATCGGGCCTCAACTTCGAAGCCGGAAAGCGCTAGTGGTAAGCAGACCTCGGACCCTCAACGAGGCTTACTCCAGTGCCGCGAATCTCTATCGAATCCAACTACTCCAACGCGGAGTTCAGGAACAAATACGAAGAAGAAACACCGGAAGTGGGGCACCGCCAGTGAAAAGAACGAGGAACGACACCGGCACGAGGTCGAACAACCCGACCAACCAAAGACGCCCTGGGAACAATGAAGCTAATCCAAGAAGCTTCCCCTTGCCCGAGGTGCAACAAAAGCCACAGAGGCAAGGATTGCGCGGGTAACCCCTGGCGATGCTTCAACTGCGGAGAGGAGGGACACAAGGCCTTCCAGTGGCACTCGACCCCAAAGACCACGCCCCGCCACCGTGGGTCAACACGGGAGGCGACCGTCATCAAGGGGTTACGGCGCTCCCCGGAAAGTATTCGTTATGAGCCACACGGCAAGCCAAACTCGGAAACGAAGAAGACTAGAAGGGGAAACCCAATCCGGAAGACCGAGGACCATACGGATCCCACCGAGGAAAACCCGGAAAATGATTCTGGGCCTAAGATAAACCATCCACCACCCTTGTAACCACCCCATGGTAGGTGCGTAATAGACCACCTAATTTAGCTTAATAACTTCGAAAGCATCATGTTTATTTAGCTTAGCTAGCTTCGAAAATATTATGAATAAAGATCTTTTGATCAAATTCAATCCACTAACGGAGATAAAACACAAATTAATACATCAACGGCAACCCTTCCCCCACTAAAGGACAAAATAAGGAAAAAGACAAAGGGGGACCACCCACCCCAGAAATACCTAATGTTGCAATTGGGGGATTGAACTCTAGACCTCCACT
>VALG01012777.1:0-14518 GCA_009835305.1 Ipomoea purpurea
AGAATTATAATGTTTGTAAAAGTTATAATTACTTATAAAAAAACTCTATTTCGCTAATGTATATTTGTGGAGTGTTCATTGATTTTGATTTAATTAGTAATTCTTTCCTGCGTGTACTTTTAGCTAGTGTTTAGAAGTATCATGTAGATGTTTATTGTATGCAGTTTGAATCTCTACATTTTTATTTTATATTTTTAATATATCCTTTAGTATCATAATATTGAATTTTATTAGAAATGTTTTACTTTATCTCACTGACCTTTTAGTTTTTTCTCTTTTATTTTCTTGTTTTTTTGTAATGAATGTACTGATGAAAAGTATGTTATTATAGTATCTTATTTGTTCTTTCAAGAATGTATGTTGTTGTATTATATCTCAGGCGTAGTTAAATCATGTAACATATATATCCTTTATGCAGAGCGGTTATACTTGTCAGACATTCTCTTGCCCTCGTGCTCTCGTTCTCCGCTCTCTGTTCTTCGTCGTCGCTTATCTTTCTGATTAGTCATTCTCCATTATCAGCAGTGTGAGTAGCAATCTCTAAATAGTATAATGGCATACCTCGTACACACTACAGTTAACGTGTCATCTGAATTCATCATATAAATAACTCATGTATATATTATCGAAGTAATTTTATGACTCGCGCTGAGTAAAGGAGGAGTTTTTAATAGAGTTTGAGAATGATCTAGCATTTTCGGGACATACTTCATTCCTTTCTCAGAAGAAGATGAACATCTATACAACTCCGCAGCAAAGAGAAGGGGAGACGATGGCGTTTTTAGTATAAAATGAATTCACTTGTGTTCGGATTCTAACCTCCATGCAGTGTAATACTTAACATTATTTTTCACAGTTACCCTTTCCAATTTTATTTCTGTTTGAATTGCTGTATATGCGATATAATGTTGAGCGTGATGAGAACTATAACTCTTAGAGGTTGTGTTCTTTGGCGACGGGGTTGCGCGGCGGCTGGGGGAGACTTACGATTATACGCGAGCCTCTTCTGGTGAAGACCAAAATAATCTTTTACCATTTACTTTGTGGGTTCCGTGACTCTCATGCACTGGTCCTTACAAAGTAGTTAAACTAATATTCGCACAATTTCCCTCTCATTTGTATCCCAATGTTAAGCTTGGGCATTCTCTGATTTATTACTGTTCAAAATCTAAGAAATGATTCTACCTAAAATATTTCTTACAGACATAGTATAAAAAAATTAGACATCTACCAATCTATAAATATTATGAGATATAGGATCCTTGTATGTATTGGGAAAACAGATACAAGAATTCGATATGAGTGTGCTTTTGATACAAATGTCAATTCTACTCGTCTCGATTTATATGATAAAAATGTTAAAGTAATGGAACTTCTCTTTAACTATATTGTTAATTCATATGTAGCAAAAGAGTTAAACATTAGTATGGAATTATTGTCTAATAACAGAAGTACACACCAATAATTATTATAAAACGTGAGTTAGTTTATTATGAACTAAGTGTGTCGAACCTTGACAATGCAGTGGGAACTCGAGTCCACATTACATAATTTGATGATATTTATGCATGTTTATATCCTATATAATTTTTTTTACAGATAAAAATTACTTATATCCACTACTTGGAAAAGCAGTATCTTAAGCCAAGCACATTGTTCCGATAGCTGTTGGTTCCAGGTCAGGCGCATGTTTCTCCCATATAGCTTGGTATAGTTGTAGCGTGTTGCTTTCTGTTTACAGTTTCTTATTTTTGAAAGTGTTGCAAATATACTTTACAGCATTGTTGGGATGCGATCATAATCTTAGAGTGTGGTCAATCACTTTGCTTATTATGAGACATCTCTGAGCCTTCTTTTTTTTTTGTACTTCTCTATTCTCCATATTACTTCTTAAAGATCGTAGTATATCTGATTGTTGCTTTTACATTTTGCTCTTACTCCCTTCTCTGACTATTATCATACACTTCTTAAGGTCCATCCTATGATGCCCGTGTGATATCCATCCTTGCTATTCGGAGGGTTAAGCCTCTGGCTCGCTGCAATATAGACTTTATCATACTTACTATGTGTGTGAGAGAGAGTTGTGTTAGAGCTCTTTATATCTATGATAGTGAATAAATACATATTGATTTCTTATTGTTTGGTTCCTATGGAATATCATAATTTCTCATCTGGAAACATGAATTTCTTCAAATTTGAAAAATAAATACATCCTTTGGTTGTACTCATAGGATTTTAGTTTCTCCATGAAAATATGGTAATAGAAATGTCTATTTATTATCTTCTTTCTTTTTAATCTATATTACTTTTATTAATTTATGGGGCATAACGTTTTATACGCATAATTCCTTACAAATTCAAATCTAAACCAAGTACAAATAAGAAAGTAATATCTCATACGAGAAATTTCTCTTTTCATCTCAAGCCATGAATAATGAATTCATACGTTTCATAGGTAATGTTGTTCATTTCTTATGGAATTCACATTATCAATTATCCTTTAAAAATATTTGTCCGCGAACCAAACTGATCGCCCTTTAAGATTCAAGAAACCCATCGTTATGTTATGTTGTTAGTCCCTATCATGTCTAATAAAGAAATATTGTAAACAACTTTAATTATAATTCCTCTTATTTTTCATGTATTTCAATCACTTTGATGTAAAACCTAATATATATATCTCACGTTTCTATTATTAATTATTATATAGTATAATATTTATATATAATATAATATAATCTAATTATTATAATTATATATGATATTTATTATGATGATTATTACTATTAACTCTCTATAAAATAATTAGTTTCTCTGGTGCGGTTAGGGTTGCCCAGGTTCGGTTTGCGCGGTTAATTTGGTGCATCTATCATCTTCGCTATAAATCAACTGTTCAACGAATATTATCAAAGTTTTAAAGAAATGCCGTGACCAATGTTTGTAATTTAATTGCATCTAGAGCCCAAAATTAAGTTGAGGACAGATCTTGTATTACTGTGTTGAATGTGCGTGAGTTTTTGTGCTTCATTGCCTGCGTGTGTTTTGTGCTTAATAATCTGCGTGGGTTATGCTTTCGTGAGTATTGTTAAAACTTAAAGTCTGTGATTTAATACTTAAAGTGCGTGGATTTTGTGCTTAATGTGCGTGATGTTTATGGTTGCATGTGCGTGAGTTTTGTACTTAAGTAAGTAATTGTTGAAATTTAAGTCTGTGAGTATGAAATCTTTTATAAAAGTGGCGTGAGTTTTGTACTATAATGTGCGTGATGTGTGTGCTTAATATTGGTCGGGGTTTTGTACGCGTGAGTTTTGTTGCTATGAAGATCTTAATACCTTCACTCCACTTTAGTCTTATATCTTCTTTATTTTCAGCAGACGTTTTTTATTTATTTTATTAATTTTATTGATTTGAGCCGTTAATGCTAAAATTTGATTCACCTCGATTTAACTGCACAACCCGCACGGCGAAGTTATACCCGCACGTGAACCCTTCCATTATATATATAGTATATTATATATATATAGTATATTATATATATATATATAAATAGTGTAAATCGGAGAGGAGAAGCGGTAACTTTTTGTTTCATAACCACTGCATGAAACAAAAAGAACGTGTGTGAGAGGTGCTGGTAAATGTTACAGCCCATTGATTGAATGTGCATAGATGTTGAAGAGGGAAAAGCACCAGTGCTTTGGGGGCTTTGAAGAAACCAAGATTAGTTCTGCAGGAAGTAGGTGTTTTTGGTTCTGATTCGGGCTGTGTGTTGTTGTCTTACTGAATGCAGAAATCAAGGGGTACACCTAACAGAGAGACTCCATTTTCAACTGGGGAACGTAATGGCTGCACAGTGATTAACGAAGTTCCTCTTCCTCTTCCTCTTTCTCCTCCCAGACAAAACAGAGGCAAGAAAGTTTCACTCTTGCCCTTAGTTTTCATCATCTTCTATGAAGTATCGGGAGGACCATTTGGCGTGGAGGATAGCGTGGGGGCAGCCGGCCCCCTTCTTTCTCTTCTTGGATTCTTGTTGTTCCCTCTCATATGGAGTGTCCCAGAGGCACTGATCACGGCTGAGATGAGCACAATGTTCCCTGAGAATGGCGGCTATGTGGTGTGGGTTTCTTCTGCTTTGGGCCCTTTCTGGGGTTTTCAGCAAGGTTGGATGAAATGGCTGAGTGGGGTTATTGATAATGCACTCTACCCTGTTATGTTTCTTGATTATCTCAAATCTGAAATCCCAGCACTATCTGGTGGCCTTCCTAGGGTTTCAGCAGTATTGGGTTTGACTGTTGTGCTTACTTTCTTGAATTATAGGGGTTTAACTGTTGTGGGATTCTTTGCTGTTCTTCTTGGGGTGTTCTCAATTCTTCCCTTTGTGGTTATGGGGCTGATTTCCATTCCCAAGATAAGCCCTAAAAGATGGTTGGTGGCAGATATCCATAATGTGGATTGGAATCTATATCTCAACACTCTCTTTTGGAACCTCAATTATTGGGACTCAATAAGTACATTAGCTGGGGAAGTGGAAAACCCAAAGAAAACCCTGCCAAGGGCTTTGTTTTATGCCATGATTCTGGTGGTTTTGGGCTACTTCTTCCCGGTTTTAACCGGGACCGGAGCCGTTCCCCTCCAGCGTGATCAGTGGACCGACGGGTACTTCTCGGAGGTAGCCAAAATCATAGGCGGGGCGTGGCTAAGATGGTGGATTGAAGCGGCTGCAGCAGTGTCGAACATAGGGATGTTCGTGGCTGAGATGAGCAGCGACTCGTTTCAGCTTCTTGGCATGGCGGAAAGAGGGATGCTCCCCGAGTTCTTCGCGAGGAGATCCCGCCATGGAACCCCACTCATCGGGATCCTCTTCTCAGCATCCGGGGTCATCTTACTCTCCTGGCTCAGCTTCCAGGAGATTATAGCAGCAGAGAACTTCCTGTACAGCTTTGGAATGATACTAGAGTTCATAGCTTTCATCTGGCTGAGAATTAAGCAGCCAAACGCCCCGCGGCCATACAAGATACCCTTTGGTACATTCGGAGCTTTTCTGATGTGCATACCGCCTACCTTGCTCATATGCGTCGTCTTGGCGTTCTCCTCGGCTAAAGTTGCAGTTGTAAGCCTCGTTGCAGTCGCCATCGGGCTGGCATTGCAGCCGTGTCTTAAGCACGTCGAGAAGAAAAGATGGCTCAAATTTTCGACTAGTTCGGATCTGCCTGACATTCGTCATACTACACCTCATCAAACATCATTAATCTGATCAAACTCAACATCTTAGTGTATACACAGTTTGATACTGCAAGAAATCCAGCTCACAAGTCACAATAGTCTCTGAAACTGATATGTTGTTTGCTTTAGTGAGATGGGTTGGTAGATAGATATATATTATCACTTCAATAGTTTTTTCTTTGTAGACTAGTAATCTTAAGTTGTTTCAAATGCTCTCTAAGTATGGTTGTAAATAGGCATGGATCATTTGGTATGCTATAATCCAAGATTTGATAGTATATCATTATTACATCACTCATATAATCAAAATCATGTTGCGGACTGGTTAGCCAAGAATTATAGAGTTGAGCTTGATTTCACCCTTTTGTTTTTGTTTTTTTTTTTTGTTTTTTTTTTTTGCACGGATGCCAATCTAGCAGCTCTTGTTCAGAAAGATTGTTTGGCGGTTCCTTCAGTCCGTGGTGGCTAGTGTTCTTGTTTCCAGGGTTCTTCCACTCTCTTTGTTTCACAAAAAAATAAAAATAAATAAAAGCTTATACTCACAAATCTTTTAGAATTTGAAACCTGGTAGATATCAAGTCAACTACTGTCCAACTAATATAATTAGGGTTGCCCATATTGTATTTATTTCTCTAGCTAAAAGTTTACCCTCATAATTTTTTTCTCATGACATGACATTGTTTGATTAGTTACTTTATTTATTTTTATTCAAAGTTAGTATGGGCAGACCAATTTATAAAACCTAATAATTATAAGCCATGTTATTGAGGGAATTTTCAAAGGTAAGAAGAATTTCCCATTTTTCTAAGTCTATAAAAGAGGCTTAGGACCATTTGTGAGTGGCATTGAGTTTTAGTATTAATTTCATATTCAAAAAAATAATAATAATAAAAATAAATAAAAAAATAAAAAGAAGATAAAACGGACATGAGAGGGCTCGCAGAAGATCTGTATTAAAATTAAAGTCATGGGGGAGACACAAATTTAGATGGAATATTTTCTTTCTTAATCTAATTTAATCTTTTAAGAAATATACCTAGTTACATTTCGTGTTGTTAATGGTTGTCATTATTTGTTAATGGGTCTAGATTAGATTAAGCATAAACTTGTAAAAAGGATGCTTTCGGGGCTAGCTCGGTTAGAGTCTGGTAGTTTTTTAGTTTGTTTCCTTCCCGTTTCCACGGTCCAATTTCACCCAAAAAAAAAAAAAAAAAAAAAAAAACTTGTAAAAAGGATTGCTACTAATTGACCATAATAGATGTTAGAACATTATAACGATAATTGACCATAGTTACAATTTAATTAATTCCTAATTAGGTGAATCCTGGCCAATATTAATAGCTAAATTTATTTTATTTATTTAACTAATGATAAAAGACTAAATTATTAAAGGAAAAAAATACAGTATCTTAAAATTTATAATCAATTAAAATTAATGTCCTCAAGTATAGTAAAATACAAATCAACTATATTTATACATTACATGGTTAAAAATTAAATGTCGTGCAATTCAATAAGTGATGATAGACTATGAATTTGCAAAATGTAAATGTGATGTGGTTAGATTTTTTTTATAAATGTATCTTCAATTTTTCGGTCGATTTTAAGTTCTCTTGAAAAATCGATAACCGATCGAAAAACTGAAATAACAGAATTTTTTTTTTTTTTACCTTAATAACCAACACCGAAACTGTAAATTAAAATATTCCGGCGATTCTTTTTCAATCGTCGATTTTTCGATTGATCCGTTTTTTGTTTTTTGTTTTTTTCTTTTCTCACCCCTATTCATAACTCAAACATGTTAATCTTAATATACGTGTCCATGTTGGCTTAATTGTATTTGAGCAACATGTTTCGCTTTATTGTATTCGTGCAATTATCATGTCACCCATTAATGAACTTAATTATACAAACTTTCAAGTTTAGTTGTATATGACAACGTTATATTATAATAACACTTGATTAATTAATAAATTGGATTGATTGATCTGAATTTAATTGTATTTTTTTAATCATTTTTTCACCGTGTACATTGGTGTGCATGAATTACATTTACCAATCATAAATAATATACCACTCTACGAAAACCTCCTAATAACCCCACTTCCCTTTTCACCTTTCACTCAATGATCGGATTATAAATCACCACCTTTCCTAGCCTTTAAGCTCTCTGTGTAAAATAAGTAACTTCAATTTGAGTTAGTAATGGTATACAATTTTAATTTTAACATAGTTGGACAATATATATCACCACACGATTCATGATTCATCATTAAAACTCAATTTCCCTTTTACAACTTTTTTTTTTTTATATATACAATTACAATATTTTTAGTTATTAATTACAGACATTAGTCACTTAACTATGACATTTACCTGTTTTTACATTGTTCTAAATTTGGTCATTCAGTTAAATTTGATTCTGCACATTCCCGACTAAATGATGACCTTAAGGGGTGTTTGATTCTGCACATTCCTGGGATTGCCCCGGAAGTCAAGCCACAGCTTAACCACAGAGGTTCTATGGTACCGTGTTGCCATAAAAATCCTACTTAAAACCAATTGGTGATAGGTAGGGGACATTAACCGATTTAACCACATCTCTCCATGGTAAGCCACAGCGCCACGTCTCGAATCGAGCAGGGGCTGAACTCGGCCAACCGGCGACGCCAACAATAAGATAAATTGATGTTATATTTGTTTGAGAATATAAGATTCCCATGTTTGGTTCATGTTTATAATTTTCCTAGGAAATGTCACATAACCTCCACATTATTTGTATTAAGTTTTAGAACTCAATTTGTCCATCTCAACAACAAATTAATTTTTACATTAATACCATTAAATTTAATATTTTCTAAATGGATATTGGCCAAATTTGAAACAAAATTAATAAAATCAAGGGACTAGATATGATCAAATTGAAAGTAAAGCTAAGGATGAAAATTTAGTAATATCACTAGTTAGGGATCATTCCAATTGAAAGTCGAGTAAAATTGATAAATCAATAGTCAAATGATCATTCCTATAATTGACTCTTTAAAAAAAAATTAACTTTAACTTTTTGAACGATTTACTCATGCCCACAAAAAGGTAAAATTCATCACCTCAAGGCCCTGACTTATATAAAACGGCTCTTAGGTATCGAGAGGATTAGTGGCCTAGTGTTCGCAAGCTAGCTCATTACCGTTGGGTGTAACTTCCAGTATCTTGCTGCTTACAATCTATCACCTTAAATACTAACTGAGCTCATTCGTGCAAGCTTTAAATGATTTATGAGTTAATACCCAAAATGGTCTACCGGGTACGTCGTCTTCTCCGATATAAATATCGTCGGATTTTTTTATTTTTTATTTTTATTTTTTTTTTGTACTTGTTGGAATGTCACCGAAATATTGCCGGAATCTTAAATGACTTTTCCAAGTAAATAACCTGCTACTGGGGTTATATGCATCAAAATGACAAGTTACAAGTCTGTAATTGCACTCTTTTAAAGTTTAAGTGGCTAATTACACTTTTGATGAAAATTTAAGGATCTATTTGACCCTTTTCCCCTAATAAATAAGATAATCATACATTTCTAATACATAAGGTTATCAAATACGTAGTGATATTACTCTATAGCAACTAAGTATTGTAAAAAAATGTTGTATAAGTTGTTATTTAAACAAAATATTGATTAAGTATCAAAACTTTTTTGAAGAACATAATGAACAGTCCGTATGCCATGGAACGTGTTCGACCATTCCATGGTGAACACGGTTCTCTACGCCTGTTAGTACACCGTTAATGCTTTTCGTTCTTCTTCTTTTTTTTTTTTTTTTTTTAATTATTACGCTGATGCCTACACATTCATTTTGGAACTATGCTACACATTCACTTTGGACCATGAGATTATGAATTTCTTTATCGATATGAAATTTCTGTTATGAGATTATGCATTTCATTACATTTAATTCGGACATTCATAAATTATGAATTCATCCTGCAACATTCACTTTGGAACCATGCTTACCACATCCCGTCCAAATAACGGATTTTCATAAATTATGAATCCATGCATGCACTTCCACTTTGGAACCATGGCCTACACAGTTCACTTTGGAACCATGAGATTATGAATTTTATGTTATAAATTATGAATTTTCAGTTATGAGATTATGAATTTTTCAGTTATAGATATTATGAAGTTTTCATATGAGAATTGATTGAATTTTCTGTTATGAAATTTGAATTTCTGTTATGCGACTTATTGAATTTTCTGTTATGCGATTATGAATTTCGTGTTATGCGATTATGGAATTTTCTGTTAATTGCCGATTATGAATTTTCTGTTATCGATTAATGAATTTTCCTGTTATGCGATTATGAATTTTCTGTTAATGCGATTTAATTTCTGTTATGCGATTATGTAATATTTTCTGTTATGGCGATTATGAATTTGTCTTGTTATGCGATTTATGAATTTTCTGTTATGCGATTTGAATTTTATGAAAATTCATAAAATCGCCCATACAGAAAATTATAATCGTCATCAACTGCGCGCCGTTCAACTCACACCTCACCGCGATTTTTTTTTTTTTTTTTTTTTTTGGCTTAAAAGACGGTCGTTTTGGCCTTGAGGGTTCACAATTCTGCGGTGAAGCGCGTTTCCACGGCACTAATTCTGCCCATAATGAATACATAAGTTTATTTTTTATTGTTTATATCAAACTGATGATTTGTTTATGGACTAGACCCACCATCGCATCGCTATACCTGCACCACGATAGTCACATACACCTGTGCGCTCTGGCTACCTTTCAAAACGACGTCGTGTTTGATAAGTTGTGTGGAGGGTCGCGCCGACATAGGTGTAGTGCGGGTGTCATCTATGGTTATAGGGGGCATTGAGTTTTGGGGTCTATATAGCAATTAGTGCTACATTGGGTTATATAAATTGCCATGGTATTTTTTATAATATATTATTATGTACCATTCGTTATGTACATGTTGGAATTCATGTAGTGAGACCTCTTTAAGAAATTCAAGTAACCATCTTTTAATTGTGTAAAATAAGTTCAAAAATATAATACAAATCGAAAAAATTAAAAGGAATAAAAAGTGTACACCTTTGCCTTAGGTGAACAGTGAATCAGTTGAGAACTCAAGATCAAGACTGATATTTTACTTTCCATATCTCTTCTCACCGGCGCCGCCAAGTCTTCATCATTTACTCAGACGCGGAAACGCCAGCAATTTTATGCCAAGATGAACTTGAAGCTAAGTCCCATTGACGGTACGCCGTATTTCTCTTCTTCATTTGCTTCGATCCATACAATTTATTTCCTCTTTACTGGGTTACTGTACGGGGTTTTGGCTATATTCTTTGAAGGGTTTGGCGGAGTTTGGATTTCCTTTGAGTAAAGTGGCGCCGTCCTTTTGTAGTTCGATTGGAATCAAAATTCTCGCCAGTGCCTGTAGAAGTAACATTACATGATTTGCCCTAAAATTTCCATCCTCAAGATTTCAAATTCCTGATTTTGATCCTTGTTTAAGCCGATTAATAGATATATTATGTCTTTAGGGCTAGTTTTCTGATGGTAAGGAAGATATTAGTTGCATTGTTACGCACTATTGGCGAACAAAATTAATAGCATTGATTAGACCAACATAGCTAAGTTGGTCAGGCTGTTCGATTCGATAACTACAAGGTTACAAGTTCGACTCTGAATCAAAGCAGCCTATTGGCTTCTTCGTTTAAGGTATAGGTTGGTTTACCTCCTTGTGGTCTTTTGTTAGCTAGGGTCACAAGGCGGGTTTACGCTGTGCACATCCTTGGGTAGTGATTGCTTGTTTCTCTTGTCACCAAAAAAATAAAATAAAAATTAAAGCATTGATGATGGTTCTCTATGCTATTCAAATGACTAATGAGTGCATAGTCATGGTACCTAAGATTGGGTTTTTGCTTATAGATAAACCAGTGAAGCATTTATTATGTTTCTAATGAATGTACTAATTTATTATCCTGCTTCTCTGTCCCACGTATGCTGTATTACTCTTTCTGGTTTGCCTGCAGACAAAAGAAGCATTCAAAGAGTGCGTAGAGTATTTCCTTCTGTCTGGTGTTACAGAGAGTGGTAATCTCTTGGGTAAAGGCCATAGAAGTTTCTGCTACCTGGTTGGGTTCTACTTTGCATGCAGCTAATTTAACATTCCCGAATTCAGTTCAAAGAGTTCGTAACGTGGTCAAGACTTTGCAGGTAATAGACATGCGGATTGCTGAGAATGAGAGGCAGCAGTGTTTACTCTAAACATCAACATAGTCTTTCCTTCTTGCTGAATGAATCACTTTGCTGTGTTCAGCTCTTGAAATTACGCTCAGTCTGTAGTTCTGTCAAATTTGATGATCATCAGCACTACAATAATACTCCCAACTCTCCTAACCCAAATACCCCTCAGTCAAACTTTTCTCCTCCTGAGCCTATACCCAATAGGCCATTGAGAGATGAGTCTAGAAGACCCCGGTTTATTCCCCGGGGCCAACGGCAGGCAAGGCCTTCTGCTAGTTTCAACCGATCTGATGGGCAAGATAGAAATCAGAGTCACAGGCTAGTAGTGGCGAAGATTTTCTCAAGAGATTTCAGCTTGGATTTGACCATGAAAAAAGCGACCCAAATCATACCAATCCTTCTCAAAGGAGAGAGTACTGAGAGTTCTGCTGAGGAATCACACCTCCACCGCAAGATGCAGATGAGATATTTAAAAAAATGAAAGAAGCTGGGTTGATTCCAAATGCTGTAGCAATGCTTGATGGGCTTTGCAAACGGATGGATTGGTTTCAAGAGGCCAATGAAGCTCTTTGGCTTATGCGTGAAAAGGGTACCCTTCCGGAAGTAGTTATATACACTGCTGTAGTCGAGGGGTTCTGCAAGGCTCATAATCATGACGATGCTGTGGAGAATTTTCCGAAAAATGCAAAGCCAATGGCATTATTCCTAATGCTTTCACTTATAGCATCTTGATCCAGGGGCTTTGTCAAGGAAAAGAGATTGGAGGATGCATTTGGGTTCTGTCTGGAAATGTTGGAGGCAGGACATTCACCTAACTTAGCAACTTTCATTGGTTTTGGTTGATGGGTATTGTAAGGAGACAACATTGGAGGATGCCAAGAACATGATTCAAACACTGAGGCAAAAAAGGTTATTACCTTGATGAGAAAGCTGTTAGGGAGTACTTGAACAAGAAAGGACCATTCTTACCATTGGTTTGGGAGGCAACCCTAGGCAAGAAAGCTTCACCCAGGCAATCTTTGTTTTAGCTATTTCGAATGCTTGGAAGAGTCTCAATACTTTTCTTCCTCCACCCCACTTTCCCTGTGTTCACACATTTTGCCTAGTTCGACGGGTATTGGCTGTTAGCAATTAGCTAGAAGTCTAGAACATGTATCCAGCCACTTAAGTTTAAGCAACGTCACTGAATGAATGTAGTTAAAGTGGTTGTAGTTAGTTATGCTTTGGAGTCTCATCAATCATTAAAATGCGGTAATATCATCTATTTCTATTTTCCAATCTGAATTGAACGGTCCTGCGAGAAAGATTATTTGCCAAACTAAGTAGTTTTGCAAGACTGCAATATGGCCAAATGTAAAATCGTTCATGTTCCTTTTGCAGAAAAACCTTTTGCAGGTTTGGAGTGGAGAAGGGACGGTGAGAAGACAAAAAGAGGATATACGGTGATGCCAGATTTTGTCATCAATAAGATCCTCACAAGCAATGAAATGAGTCTTATTTTCAAAATATTTTCAGATTAATAAGATCATCCAATTTGCTAGGGAGGATGGAACAATATGGAATATTTATACGTCCTGTATGGAATTTAATTTTATGTAATTAGTATGGATATTAATTTAATTTAAATTTCTTTACTTTTTGGAAATAATTTTTAAGGTGGGAGTGGTGGCTTGGGATACTTGGGAGGGGAGCCCAGGGCACCCTATCTTGTGCGTCAAGTGGAACAACTTTTGCTTTTTATTTTTTTAGTATTATCTTTTTTATTTTATTTATATGAAACTGGAAGTGGGGAGACCCGAACTACATGTTACACTAACTCATGGGTGTTTCGCCAAAGAGGAAACCCAGCCATATCATCTTCTAGATAATCTCTAACTAAATCTGGAGGGTCGGGGAGCCTATGCGATGCCATCGCAAAACTGTCTGGAGAGTTTGGCTAACGTGATTAGCGACAAAGTTCTCGGATGATATATGAAACCTGCCAAAGCTCAAACTTCTGGAGCTCTTTTCTACATGCTATCAAAATGTTGTGCGGCTGCTATGCGAGGAGGTTTGGCCGACGTACCTTGAGAATTTAACCTGCTTCATCAGAACTCACTCTGCACGAGTGGATATTTCTCATGTCATGTGTGTCCTCCAACGTGGATTGAAGCTCCCAGCGACTGATCATGAATCTTGGTCCTGGAGTTGGCGGGTGAGACAACATTTCTCTGTAACGCTAATGGACATGTTGCATATTGTGAGGCCCAAAAGCCTCCAGTGGGTTCGTATTCTGCGGAGCATGGCACGGAGGGTGTTAAGTATGGATCTCCGTCCCTGACTGAAGTTGCCACAAACTAAAAACACGAAGCTGCCGACAATTCCAATTCTTTTCTTGTGCCCTCCCATCCTCTAAAAAGTCTTTCCCTTATTCTCTCTTTCTATGGTATCACCCCCCAACAGGACTGACTATGCCCTACCCGTTTTTGAAGATAAGGTATTCCTAAAAGTAACACCCAGCCTCGGCAATACGTGTAAGCACAGATGGTGTACCCGATGTGGTCCCGCAATTTTCAACTCAAGCTGGCGTTTGGACCCCCGTACCCCTAAGTGCTCATCCGAGCCGAAATATACTACATTAGAGGTGATAAAGATTTGGCAAAAAGTAAACATTAGCTCAGGTGAGGGTATTATTCTATGACCCTTAGAAATCTGTTTGCGCGAGAATTTTCAAAAAATAACGGATTAATCAGCGTGAACCCGCAATTGTAATGCGTCCGGATCCAAAGCACCAGGACGCTATGCACTGAGTGGTTTTGAAGACCCGGATTTTCCTCTAATCAAATGCGTGAATAATAATTCATCTGTCAGACAAAAAAAAGACAAAACTGCGGAGCCCCAGGTATATGTTTTCTTTTGAAACCTCCCGGCATAAACCTGTAGACGAGTTTATCCAGATTGCATGCATTATCCTTTTTCTTTACTAAATCCCTCTCCAATTCGCCCATGAGGAGGCACTGACACTCCATAGCTAACATAAAAAGATT
>VALG01012778.1:0-12132 GCA_009835305.1 Ipomoea purpurea
CTGTAACTAATTTCATATCTCTGGATATATCTTGTAGACTATGGTTCAAAATCCACAAAATCTATAAAATTGTTGGAGGGTATCAATAGTAATTTGGATCCCTTGCTCCTGGATGTTCCCTATGATGGATATTCCAGTTGGGGATGAAGCAAATGCAAATCAAAATATACCCCTTTTAATAACTAGTATAAGAATGTTCGTAGCCTGCAGAGGGGTACAGATTTGGGCCACCAATACGGAAAATGATAAAGTGGGTACCTGAACCGTACCGAGCCCCGTTCAGGTCGTAGCAT
This sequence comes from Ipomoea purpurea, assembly GCA_009835305.1. Taxonomy (NCBI): domain Eukaryota; kingdom Viridiplantae; phylum Streptophyta; class Magnoliopsida; order Solanales; family Convolvulaceae; genus Ipomoea; species Ipomoea purpurea. Next base: position 294 of record VALG01012778.1, read on the forward strand.
GTATCGAATAGGTTGAAGCTGGGTGCCTGCGAGAATAGTGCCAATTTGCATCATATATGTGTCGCGCAACGCCGTGTACGCCACATTGGGAATCTTGTCACAGAGGTTCCGATGTCCATGATCACCCCCTATCGCCCAGCTCGTTAAACGGAAGACGCCTTTGGATATTGGGAGCTTTATGCCGCCGACGCCTAGACCCTAGAGCCCTGATATAGTAACAGTGGGTGCCCATAGGCTTCGGAGCAAAGGTACCCACACAGCGCCCATGGGTATGACTCCTCGCCTGAACTACAGTGACCCGGAGGACTCGGTGCGCTAGCTCCCCAAGCAATACCTGAAAACTCTGCCCGTTTGCCCAGGAAGTTGAGCCATGAACGTCACGGATCCTCCGGCGATACCAAACAACTTGGAGACTCCAGTGAACCTCCCCAGGTTTGGTCTGGCCGCACCCGATAACTACATCCCAGACCACAGTTCCTCGAAACGTGATAGTTTCGAACACCATCGTGCCCCTTGATAGACGACCCTTCATTGTACATGACCCTGTACGTGCACCGACCCCTGTTGCACCCCGAATGGATCAGGTCGCAGATGGTGGAGCTACGCGGCACGATGGCAAGTGAAGCTGAGCAAGAAGGGTCGAACACAGGTCAAATTGACAGTAACATTTGTTACAGGGTTGACACTGAACCCACATAATATCACTTCCCCGTGTCCACCCCAATCCTCACTACGTATTCTACAAGCCCGAGATCCCAACCGGAAAACAACCTCCTCCCCAAAGTCCTCCCACCTCATACTCGCCGCGCTAGGTTCTCTGAATGATGTCGGCGACTCTATGTGCGTCCCTTTTCATTCGGGGTTCGAAATCAGAGGCGAAGTCGGTAAAATCAGGGGCCGAAGTCCGGTACTCCGATTATATAAATCTTCTTTTCAATTTTTTCGACCTTCGGCAACCGATTCAAATCCCGAATGTAAATGGACGCACACAGAGTCAGCCGATCTCATTTGGAAGAACTAGCAGCGCCGAGTATGAAGTAGAGGAGTTAGGAGCGGAGGATGTTTCCGGTTGGGATCTCGGGATTGCAGAATATGTAGTGAGGATTGGGGTGGGGACTCCAGCGCATTATCATAATCTGGCGATTGACATGGGGAGTTATATAATGGGGGTTCAATGTCAACCTTGTAACAAATGCTACCGTCAATATGACTCGGTGTACAACCCTACTCGCCCAACTTTATTTGCCATCGTGCCGTGTAACTCCACCATCTGCGACCTGATCCATTCGGGGTGCACAGGGGTCGGTGCACGTACGGGGTCATGTACAATGACGGGTCGAACACCAAGGGGACTATGGTGTTCGAGACTATCACGTTTAGGGGAACTGTGGTTCGGGATGCTGCTATCAGGTGCGGCAAGACCAACCTGGGGAGTTTCACCGGAGTCTCCGGGTTGTTGGGTCTCGCCGGTGAATCCATGACGTTCATGAGTCAATTTTATAGGAAACGGGCAGAGTTGTCAAGGTATTGCTTGGGGAGCTCGCGTGCCAAGTCCTCCAGGTCACTGGAGTTCAGGCGAGGAGTCATACCCTGTGGGTGCTGTGTGGGTACCCTTGCTTCGAAGCCTACGGGAACCCAATATCTATTATATCGAGCAATCGGTCTGGGCGTCGGTGGCATAAAGCTCCCAATATCCGAAGACTTCTTCCGTTTAACCGAGCAGGGTGATGGGGGGTGATCATAGACATCAGAACCTCTATGACAAGATTCCCTAAGGTGGCGTACGTGGCGTTGCGCGACACATATATGATGCAAATCACGACCATTCCTCGGGCACCCAGCTTCTCTCTATTCGATACATGCTACGACCTGAACGGGTTCGATACGGTTTAGGTACCCACCGTATCTTTTTTCCTTAGTGGTGGCCCGATATGGACCCTTGCAGCTAAGAGCATTCTTATACAAGTTAATAAAAGGTGCATTTTTTATTTGCATTTGATCCATCCCCAACTGGAATATCCATCATAGGGAACATCCAGCAGCAATTGATCCAAATTACTATTGATACCTCCAACGATTTTGTGGGTTTTGGCCCCAATAATTGTTAAATAGATTATTGTGACATATGATGGATGATTAAGAGAATGAATTGAGTGATATTATATTTTGTATTTCATTGGATGAAGTGATGAAGGGTGTTATAGTTTTCATATAGTTAGTTATCTGTAACTAACTTCGTATCTCTGGATATATGTTGTAGACTATGGTTCAAAATCCACAAAATCCACAAAATCGTTGGAGGTATCAATAGTAATTTGGATCCTTGCTGCTAGAAGTTCCCTATGATGGATATTCCAGTTGGGGATGGAGCAAATGCAAAGCAAAATATACCCCTTTTATTAACAAGTATAAGAACGTTCGTAGCTGCAAGGGTCCAGATCGGGCCACTAATACGGAAAAAAGATAAAGTGGGTTCCTGAACCGTACCGAGCCCGTTCAGGTCGTAGCATGTATCGAATAGGTAGAAGCTGGGTTCCCGAGGAATAGCGGCGATTTGCTTCATATATGTGTCGCGCAACGCCGCGTACGCCACCTTGGGGAATCTTGTCACAGAGGTTCCGATGTCCTTGATCACCCCCCGGTTAAACGGAATAGGCCTTCGGATATTGGGAGCTTTATGCCGCGGACGCCTAGACCCTAGAGCCCGATATAGTACATAGTGGGTGCCCATAGGCTTCGGAGCAAGGGAACCCACACAGCGCCCATGGATATGACTCCTCGCCCAAACTATAGTGACCCGGAGGACTCGCCGCGCTAGCTACCCAAGCAATACCTGAAAACTCCGCCCGTTTGCCCAGGAAGTTGAGTCATGAACGTCACGGATCCCCCGGTGAGACCAAACAACCCGGAGACTCCGGTGAACCTCCCCAGGTTGGTCTGGCCGCACCCGATAACAACATCCCAGACCACAATTCCCCGAAACGAAATAGTCTCGCACACCATCTTATTCTTTGCCCCACGAATTACAATTCCTTTCTTTCTAATTCCTTCCTCCCAACCAAACACCATGTAAGAAAGTTAGAGATTGGAGAAGGAGTAAACATTTGGAAGAAGAAATTTAGTAAACAATTTCTCCAATTTTTATTTTTTTCACTTCTCAATTACTCCATTTTTCCAAGTTGGTAAACGACCCCTTAATGTTTCATTATCTACCGTAAATTGCATTGGCCCCAATATTTGTTAACTTATTAGGACATCCTCAATAGTTGGGGATTTTACTCCAGATTTTTGTAGGTCCGAACATCCACCTCATTTTTCACTATCTCACTCAATCGCAAAATCTCTTCTTCCTATTAGTTTTAAATTTTTCACAACTTTTTATGGACCCACCATTTTATCTCCATATTTTAATTATGAAAATTAAACAAATAATTGCTTAAATTTTTTCCAAACTTAATTAAAATAAACATAGTACGTCTAATAAATTAATACGATAGCTATAGAATGAAAATTAAACAAATAATTGATTAAAAATAAAACTACAAAAATAAATTGAGAGAAAAATATAAAAATAATTAAGAATCGATTGAAATGTGTTAAAATTATGAAAGATGTGATATATAACAATAATAATAATAATAATAATAATATAATAATATTAATAATAATAATAATAATAATAATTTAAAAAAAAAAAAAAAAAAAAAAGTAAGAAGTGTGTCGTTTGCAATGGCAATGACACAAAATTTAGCCGTTGCTATTGCAATGGCAAAGTAAGAAGTTGTGTCGTTGCAAATGGCAACGAATAAATTTAGTCGTTGGCCCATTGCAATGGCCAGTAAGAAGGTGTGTCGTTGCAATGACAACGACACAAAATTTAAGCCGTTGCCATTGCAATGCCGAAAATTGGCCCGTTGCTTGAAATTAAATTTCAGAATGCCCCACTGGCCACTTCTGAAAAGCTGCAATATTTTTTTTTTTTTTTTTACTGACAAGATTTGATTATGCAGGAGCAAAACTTCTTCAAAATCTCCCATCACATTTTTGTCGAAGTCTACCCCAGATAATTTTACTATTTTAAAAATGTGGTGAAGGTCTTCTTATTAGGATGCTTTTAAGCCCGACCCTTAAAAATAATAATAATTATGTGAATTTTATTAAGTCCAACTACGAGATATACTATATATACTATATATATATATATATATATATATACTATACTATATATATATATATATATATATATATAATATAATATTAGTTTATATACATATAATAATATATAATAATAATAATAAATAATAATAATTATTATTATTTATTATTATTATTATTATTTTATTTTTTATTTATTATTATTATTAATTATTATTATTATTATTATTATTATTATTATTATTATTATTATTATATAGTACTGATAGATTATTGTGACATATGATGGATGATTAAAGAATGGATTGAGTGACATTATATTTTGTATTTTATTGTATTTTAAATTGCTTAATTATTAAGTCAATAATATGTAATGTTTTTTTTTTTTTTGGAATAAGGTTCAATGGCCACTGACGTAACTTGAAAATACAATTAGGCCACTGAATGAAAAATAAAGTGCAATTAGGCTATTGAACACTTCAAAAATGTGCAATTATGCCACTGAACATTCTAATTGCATGCAATTTCATCGGATAGTAGTTGACCATCAATTTTAACAGGTTACCTGCTTACGTGGCAACTAAGTTGGCATTTTTAATAATTTTTTAAATTTTTTTTTTTAAAAAACAACAAGATGGCCGCTAGCCACCACTTTCCCAGCTCCTTTGTCTCTGCCAGCCACCCCGTCGTTTTATTTTTTTATTTTTTATTTAATTTTTTTCACAATTTTTTTAAATTTTATTAAAAATTATTTTAAAAAATTTCAAATCAACTGTCACGTAACAAGGTAACCTGCTAAAATTGATAGTAACATACTATCCGGTTAAATTGCATACATTTGGAGTGTTTAGTGGCCTAATTGTATTTTTTTTTCTCATTCAGTGACTTAATTGCATTTTCAGGTTACGTTCAGTAGCCAATTTGAACGGTTTTTTTTTTTTTTTTTTTTTTTTTTGGGTAACGTTTTGTGATGGTTACATTTTATATTTTTTTAATAGAATACTAAACTATTTAGAAGCACCTTAAACATAGTTTATTAAATATAAAAATTTCAATTAAAAATATATCTCAAAAAAGAATTGTTAGTTTCGTGAAGCAATTCATAACTTTGCAATGAAGGTAATGATAATTTTTCTCCAAAAAGTATGATTATTGTTTGCCGCACATGACTACTTCATACCCGATTCTTCTTTCTAAATTTAAAATCCACGGAAATACATAAATAGATACTTCAACTTTATAATAGAAGGAAATTATGTCTCTAATTTTAAAAATTACAAATTAAACACTTGATGAACTCGTCATGTTAGTGCATCTGTGTCTAACAACTGATATTCAACAGGAATAACTATTTATTAGGGTTTCGGTGATGAAACCAGTGACCGACAACTGGTGTAAGGTCGATGGTTGAGCATAGATTTTTGTTTTTATTATTTTTTTTTGTTTTTTTTTTTTTGTTTTGTTTTTTTTTCTTTTTTTTTTTTTTTTGTTTTTTTTTTTTTTTTTTGTTTTTTTTTTTTTTTTTTTTGTTTTGTTTTTTTTGTTTTTTTTTTGTTTTTTTTTTTTTTTTTTTTTTTGTGAAAGTGGTGATCAATGGTGGCCTATGGCAGTCAACGATGACTTGCAGTCATGTCATCGTAATTTACTGTTAATTTAATAGTTAATTTGTAATATACCTTATTGATCAATTATATATGTTAGAGTGTTTAATTGCAACTTTTTAACATGAAAACACTTTAACTGATTTTTAGAATAAAGTTTTACAGGTTTATTTAACCATTTTTTTTTAATAAATAATTCAAAATGTAATACTTTTTTTTTTGGTTTTTTTTGATTTTTTTTTTTTTGTTTTTTTTGTTTTTTTTTTTTTATAAAAGTTAACCAAAATAGGCCTTAAATAGTTTCCTGAAGGACAAACTATATTTGCCTACCGTGGGATGAAGATGAGATAATTTCCCCAATCCATAATTTTGGTTCAATCAAATAGACACTGTCAGAACCAAACAAAATATTACAATTCAATTTAGAATCGAAACTCTGATATTTAGAGTTATAAAATCACGAAACCGAACGACCATTCATGTTTCGAACAAAATATAAAACATTTATTGGTTTGAATTTAGACTAATTTTAAAATATTATAAAAAAAAATTAAAATTATAGACCCTATTCAAAACTCGGAGAATCGCAACCGGAACCAGTCTGGGTCATTAGTTTAGGACACTTTTTTTGTTTTAATAATAATTTTAATAAACGAATCCCAATATTGAGTTCTAGATCAGGAATCATAAACTATCAGCCATCAGTTTACCAACAAAGCCACAATGAAATTCGAATTAATCCTTCGTTATCAAGAACATGATAATATAGTGACATATTTCCATCGCTCGCATAATCCATTTCAAATTCCTAACTAAGCGGTTAGTGAAATTTGAAATCATGTTAAATTGTTTTGTACCCTTCTTACCCTAGAAAGAAAATGCAATAAACGATGAAAATGAACATTAAAATTTTGTGACTCTGATATATTTCTCTTGAGATAATAATTCATTTAAGAGTATATGGACAGTGATGTTTTGGTCCCAAAACTCCAAAGCGGCAAAACGAAAAAGAGAGCAGTGAGTTTGTTAGGCCTCTTGTTATACGGGCAATTCATCACAATTAAATTAATCCTATTTTAATTTAATTAATTACAAGTTTCAATTTAATTTGATTATCAATATGGAAGCCCAATTTTTTTTCGTTTTAAATTGATCTTCTTAATTAGATATAAGTTACTATGAACAACCTGCGTTGGTTTAGTTGTCTAATTCTTTTGGGCTTGGGTACAAATATTAACAAAAAACATTTCAGTATATCGAACTATCCTTGATAGCGTCATTGTTTTATTATGAATACCAATTATGAATTGAAAGCTGAACAAGAGGTATTACTATAAACTTTAACAAATATAATAAATATTAATATTTTTTCAATACTTTTCATATAAAAAATACTAAGCCACACATCTCACAGCACATTAAAACATGTAGGGAGAAAATTAAAAAACTACCATGCTAAATCAACATGCCTTGTAAGATCAAGAATTCATAGTACAACTAAGATCCAAATCATATACACAACAAGACAAATCATCAACTTCCTCACACCATAATCTTATTGCATGACACTGTTATCTATGATAACCACTAGTAACCTAATTGCAAATTACACACACCAATAAAAAAGAAGAGATAAGTTTGGAAATTGTTGGAAATTTATATTAGTAATGGAAATTAATTTCAGATGAACTACCATGAAAGCTTAAATAATTATTTGGATTGTGGAGTGTAAATTATTATTTTAGTTGTTAGAAAGTTAATTAAAATACTGGGGAAATTTATATAGCTATATGCTTATGATATATAGCTATATGATATGCTTGTAATATATAGCTATATGCTTGAGATATGTAGCTATGATGCTTGTGGATTATTAAACTACATATATGGATATATATTTATATTTAATTCTTCTGCAGTATTTTCATGCGTAAGGAATATATAAGATTATATATTATATGTATATAATTTTGCATAAATTTATGATCAAAATAAATTTAATTTTTTTCCCGTGATGGATATTAATCATTCAGGCATAATCTTATTTTATGGAAGTTGATCTTTAAAATCACAGCAAGCTTCCATTAACTTTCTCCAAACAGATATATTTTTCATCTATAAAATATTTGGAGAACATGGGGATATGAAAACTTGCAGCTAAAACTTTGATTTTCACAAGTCTTACAGTTCTTCAGGAAATTCTCAAACAAAGCAACTGAGGAATTTCATATCATCTTCCTTGTATCCCATAAGATTAAAATCTTGAACCTTGTTGCTTTTATAGAGGGAGATTTAAAGCTTTAGGAAAGTGATTACACGCCTGAAGATATCAAATGATCCAGTTTTTGTTCCCTGTTGTATTCTGTATTATTATGTATCTCAAAATGTATTACAGATTACAAGCCCTTTTTTCCAACATCTATAAGCTTTAAATTTTCCTAAATCTGTGATCATGGCCTTGGTCTTTGAATGTTTGAAGACAAGATGCTCCAGGAACAGTTCCGATCATGGAAAATATTTCGGAATGATAATTTAAATTTAGTGGTACAGGATGATAGAAATCACTTTCTATTGTACAAGAAGGTTTTCCATGCGATTTTCTTCTTATTCATGAATGTTGTGACATGTTTGTCTCAGTCGATTAAATTCATGTTATGCAAATTTTGTTTTCATCTTAGTTACAAGTCATTGGGCATCAAGTTTATGTCAAGATGATTAGTGAGATGTGTAAAATGCATTTATTTAAATAAATCATTTGAGTTAGTCATGATATATTCACATGAGAAGATGTGTAATTTCCTAGAGGGTTGTGGTTTCAGCTTGTCAAAGGCCGAAAGGTGATGACCATTAAAGCAGTACAAAGTTACAGGTGAGATCAGTACAATACTTATTTATTTGTCTCGGCCTCGACATGAATGTAAGTTTTATTTTGTTTACTGGTTAAGTTCTGGTTATGTCTAGAAGATATGCATGAGATTCTTTTGAATTTTGCATATCCTGCTAAATACAAGGATATGTTTATGCATGTATATAAATATTTTATATTGGACTTTGTCTCGGTTGCATGCATAATGTACAGATACATGTAAATATGTTGGAATCTTGAGGTTCTGTAAATCTGCCAAATTTGGATTAATTTGGTGTTATCAATTTTTTGTTTTCTTATGCATGGTTACAATGTTTAATGATTGTAAGTTGGAAATAATTTCAATGTCATGCATAGAATTATTAATTATTTAAGCACACAGATAATTTTTATCCTTGTGAAATCCTTTGAAATATTATGTTATATATGTTTCTGGTTAAGGGAGAAAGTCTTTGAAAATATTTTTTGAATTTTCTATTAAAGGCAGAAAGCCTTGAAAATATATTGGTATATTTCTGATGAAGGGATATGATACAGAAAGTTTTATGCATGAGGCATGCATAATGAAATTCATAAATTTATGAATGCATGCGTTTAACACAAAGTTTCTCATTTTGAGAATGTGTTAAAATTCTGAAAGTCAAAAAGTTTACTAGTTTATCTAGTATGGCTGGTAATTAGCAGTGAAAAGAAAGTTTAAATTTAAATCATGGATTTATGATTTAAGTTGGCATGATTCTTCAGTTTAGAAGAAACATGAAAAGTTAAAAGCTTAAAATCAAAATGGTGAATTCTCCAAAGTTGATGTTCTCTGAATGGAGGAGGTTTATTCTCCAAAGTTGATGATGGTCTCAAATGGAGGAGGTTGAATTTTTATTTTAAGGACTCCTCACTGTTAATAAGTTCAATATGATGATTAAAATTATTGGTTATAGAATTTCAAGAAATAAATATTTATTGACTAGGAACCTATAAAGGGGTTCTAGTATAATCAATTAAATATTTTATTTCACCAGTTCATAATAGAATATTAAATTCTATCTATCATCATGTTCAGTTGGCTAAGTGGATGGGATTAAAAGGAATTTTGATATACTTGAATATAACCATTAATTATGGTTTGGTATATTTAATAGATATTTTCATCTTGGAAAGATATTCTAATGCCAGTTGAATGTCTAATCATGAAACTTGTTCCTCAATTAGAGCATCCACATTAGTGGGGAAGAATGTGGGGATAATGTAAGAGTGATTAGGAAAGAGAAGGTGGGAGGGGAGAGAAAATAAAATAAATAAAACAAAACTGAATTAAAAAAAAAAAATATGTAAGTCAAGCGCGCCGACTGGCGCGCCTGACGCGCCTGCACACGCCCAGCTTATGGCCACGCTGTGCGCGTTGCGTTTCTTTCTTTCATTTTTTCTTTTCCTTTAATTTCTGACATTATTTTGTAATTTGCAGGAGAATTATTTCATCTAATAACCTCATCCTACACTTGTAAATAACTCTACCCAAGTGATTTATTCTGACATTAACTCCCTATTATTCATTGATGTAAGATGCTCTTAGTAGATGGATATTTCTGCTTGGAGGAGGTGTTGTTTTATGGGTTTCTAAAAGCAAAGTTGTTTTTTCGACACGACATATGAATTTCTTACGTTGGCATTGACATGCAAGAAGTTGATTGGCTAATGAATTTGATTATTTAGATTCCCATTTGGCCAAAACCGATGTCACCAGTTTAGTACATTATGAAAATGCTACTACACTGGCCATATCATATAACCAAGTATTTATAATGGCAAGTGAAGGCACATGGGCTTGAGATTTAGCTATGTGGAAAATCCGAGGTAATAGTGTTGTAGCACTGGACTTGGTACAGTTCCGGTTTTAACAGATCCGTTTGCAAGAGTCCTTGCAAGGGACATGGTTCATCGGAAGGGATACGAAAAACCTAAATTAAAATTGCAAGTGAAGGAAAGCTCAACTCACGTCTCAGTTATTACGTTAGACCTTGAGTTCAATGTAGATGAAGTACTCATTTTGTGATTTGCAAGCATCAAAAGTTTAATTAAAATTGTATCCAAAGGAAAGGTAATGCTTGGATCTGCATTGTTGTAGGGATGAGTTTTTACTCTTAACTGACCTTTTGAAAAAATGCAAGTTGCAGTGCATGAGATAAAAGATTAGCCTCTATGAGCATGAAGTGTGGCCGCTTCAAACAAGTTTGGGCTTTACTTGGTATGTGCTCATTAATGGATACGGACACATGGCCTTGTCAAGTTACAGTGAGTTGTAATGACCGTAAAACTTGTGCGTGTTATATCTAGGGTTTCTTCAAAGTGACTGCGTGATTCAAGGTTCGTCCATCACTGCAATCCGAATTAATGTAACACATATAATACTATGTGAAAGTTCAATTTCTAAGACACTTTCATTTATGCATGAGTTTTGGATTTATCTTGGTACAATATTAATTTTTACTATATAAATGGAGGAGGAATGTTGAAAATTTATATAGTAATGGAGATTAATGTTTCAGATGAACTACCATGAAAGCTTAAATAATATTTGAGTTGTGAGTTGTAAATATTATTTTAGTTTGGTAGAAAGTTAATTAAAATACTGTGAGAAATTATATAGCTATATGCTTGTGATATATAGCTATATGCTTGTAATATATAGCTATATGCTTGAGATATATAGCTATATGCTTGTGATATATAGCTATATGCTTGAGATTTATATAGCTAGATGCTTGAGATATATAGTTATATGCTTGTGATATATAGTTATATGCTTGAGATATGTAGCTATATGATTGGGATTATTAAACTACATATATGGATATTATTATATTTATTCTTTGCATGTTTTCACGCATAAGGAATATATATATATATATATATATATATATATAGAATTTTGCATACAGTTACTGATTCAAATAAATTTAATTTTTTCTCCAGTGATGGATATATCATTCAGGATATATATTATCATATGGAAGTTGAGTTTTAAATCACAGCAACTTCCAAGTAACTTCTCCAAACAGGTATATTTTTCATCTATAAATATTTTTTGAGAAACAACGGGATATGCAAAAACTTGCATTAAACTGAGATTTTCACAGTCTTACAGTTCTTCAGGAAATTCTCAAACAAAGCAACTTGAGAATTTCATTCATCTTCTTGTGTCTCATAAGATTAAATCTTGAAC
>VALG01012785.1:0-10984 GCA_009835305.1 Ipomoea purpurea
AATGGTTTAGAGGTGCTCTAGAATGTAGTATTGATTATTTGTTTTTTTTTTTTGCAGCATTTGAAATTCCAGTAGGCTATTGTCTTATAATTTTTTGACAAAAATAAAAATTTGCTCCATATACATGGACAAATGCTTGGTTACATCGTTCTCTTCGATTTTCATAATTCAATGACATTTTTTATAGGTAATAAATCATCACATCCTACATCAAAAATTATTATCTCCAAATTGAGGGAAAGATGAAGTACCACAACTAAGAGATGACATCTTATTAATTAATGGCTAAATTAGTTCATCAATACAGAGAGAATAGTGATTATTTATTTAAACATATAAAATAGAGAAACAACTTACCTGTGAATTTCACAGCTTGGAAGTGGACAGTTTGAGATTTCAGAGCTTGGGTTGCAAAAGGCATTCGATTATAGGTATAAGAAGAAAAAAATTAAATGACCGTTGCGCAATAGGTTTCAACATAAGAAGATGATTATAATTTAAAATTTCTATTTTACCCCTCTATTATTAAATTGTTTTTAGATTTTATTTAAATGCAAACCACTTCGCTCATAACTGAGGGATTAAACTCGGATACGATCATAACCTAGGGACGGAGTCAAAATTTAGTTATAACTCGAGGATTAAAGATACAATTTTTTTAGGTGATAGCACCGTGTTGGTGCATGTCTTTCCGCAGAATTCTGTTGCTGTTTTTTTTGCTACACTAGCTCCTAATAGGAGGGAGCCCGGTATTACTTTTGTTTCCCTCCCCTGACTATGAGTCTCTTAAGTATAATGATTAAATGAGAGTTATGAGTAGGGGTGACCGCGGTTCCGGTTCGGTTCACGAACCGGCGGTTCCGGTTAGAACCGCCGGTTCTAACCGGAATTTTGAAAAAAAAAAAAAAAAAAAAAAACTAAAGTAAATGTTAGGCCATGCTATTGGCAGCCAGCAGGCCACTGGCCTACGCAGTGGCCTGCTGGTTTAGGCTTTTGAAAAGCCAAAGCCTTACGGCTTTGGCTTTTCAAATTTTAATTTTTTTTTTTTTTTTTTTTTTTTTTTTTTTTACGGTTTGGAACCGAACTATTAGGAATATTATAGGTCTTAAGAACCGGGGAACCGTTATAGGTTAACAGTTTTAGTTCGGTTAAGAACCGGGAACCGGAACCGTGGGTCACCTCTAAGTTATGAAACGAAATTAGTCTCAATGCTTGAGACGAAGTAGGTTGTTTTGTTTTTTCATGTCGGGTTTCCCCCCCCTCCGGTTTGTTTTTCCAAAAAAAAAAAAAAAAAAAAAAAAATTAATTAATTTAAATTATTTAAATTAATATTTAATTAATAATAAATTAATTAAATTATCAAGTTATGACTTATAAAACCTAAAATCTAATACTAGTATTATCTTTAGAGTTGAGAGTTGAGACTTCGCCTCTTCTCTCAAGTGACAAAAAGTTCGCTAGTTTGAAGAGAAGACCTCCGCCTCCTTCCATCAATCTTCATACCTAGCTTTTCTTCTTCTTCTTCGTTGTAGCTTAGCACCTGAACGACTCCGGCGACAATGGTCACACCAACTTAGAAGCTTCTTCTTTGCCGAGTTGCCACTGTACTCCAGATCTGCGACGACGTCAGCAGCGCGCGGCAACTTCCGGCTGCAGAGGACGGTGCTTCCATCTATTTTCTTTCCGGCGGCAGCAGGGTCCAGTCGCGCCTACATTCTGTTTTCTCACTCTCTCTGTGTCCGGTGTCCGCTTCTCAACCCTAACCCTATCCTCTTTGCCGCTCTTGCACCTCTCACTCTCTCTGTGTCCGTGTCCGCTTCTCAACCATCTCACTGTATCTCTCTGTCTCCGGCTCAACTCCGCTCGCGGCTCCGGATTCTGGCCTCCTCTCGTATGGGAACATTCCTTTTTCTCACAGGTAAAAAACCCCCCTTTTCTATCTATGTTTTTCCTTGTATATTTGTAAATTGCTTCTTAAATCTTTAAAGTTTATTTTTTTTTCCTATTTGTTATAAATTTTATGCGTGAACATTCAAATAATTCTCCATTAGATCTGTGCGGTGTATCCAAACAATCATTCCCGCTTATTGGTTTTGTTGTTTGATTTGTCATTTTCAATGATCTTTGTTTAATTCAATTAATAATGATGTTTAGGCTAAATTGCGCTGCCAGGGCAGTCAATTTCAGAATTTTTTGTTTTAGTTTTCGCACCGAATATGTTCTTCTTACCTGCATAGCTACTAATCACTGTGAAAAATCTTATGCAGAATGTTGTTTGATATGCATTACAATCTATTAGTTGCATGCTTGGTTTTCTTTATTCAGTAATAAATTCAAAATTACTTTGCATAGAATTACCAACTCCTGCTGAAATCCGAAGAATCCTAAGGGTGCCAGCACGGAGTCTCCGACGTTTGGGAAATCATCCCCGGAGCCAAAGCACCTGCGGGAAAAGCTTCCAAAGCGTGCGCAGTGCTTAGTTTACTGGGGCAGCCTTTCATTCCCTCCCGGCCAGGAAACAGTAAGGGAAGAATTATTGTTCGGCGTGCCAGCTCTTGGTCGGAATCTCGTGTGCTGGGCCATCTCGCTGGACGACAGATCTGTTCGTTATTCCCGGAATATCGCCGCAATGGCGTCCTCAACTTTACACCGGTACGCCCCGTAGAAATCAACGATATTAAGGTAGACATTATCAATATGAGGTGAGGAAGTGATAATTTAATTTATGTCAGATGAAATTTTGGCAATTAAGAAGCTACCAAAATAGACAACGCTGCATATAGGTTCAATAAATTATTTTGTTCGGACGAAAACGTGAAAAATTTTTTTAATTTTCTGAGAGTGTCTGGCAGAATGGCTAGGAAGATGTAAAATGTCGGATGAACTGAAAAAAAGGAGCATAACAGAAGGATCTGATTCCGCGTGACACAACACTGTCGCAACACGATAGGAACGGGGCACGGCTGACGGGCGCGGCGTAAGGAGAAGAAGTAAGTAGGTATAAGAGCGATACAGCGCTAGTATACACCATTTTTTATCATGTTGGAACAGAAGGCACCAAATGTTTTTACAGGATGATTATATCCTCATAAATATCGTTTCACAAGAGAATAATTTTCGACTAATTGTCGGTTTTAAAAAAAAAGTGTTAAAATTCATAATATAGATTTTAGTGAAAATTTAATTAAAAGATTATCAACGTTCACTATCTTGGTTTTGCATACGAATTGTTAAATGCTGGGACAGTTAGGGAATTTTAGCATGTGGCTTTCTATAAGACAAGAAGATATATACTGGTACGCAGGAGGATATCAGGACAATTGCGCACGAATAGTAAGTACACCGTTTTAAGAGTAGCATCCATATGGTGTCGATTCAGGCTGAGCTCTACAGTAGGCTGTCTCGCGTCGTTGGTGAAACGTTTTAGGATATTTACATATATATATATAACTAATCATATATATATATATAATTTTAATACAATCAGAAAAAAACAATTACAATAAATTGTGATCACTCATTACAAATACCATAAATTCCATTTAATACTAACTAAATGGAGAACAAATTCTACTGTAAATTCGCAAAAACAAAAACAATTTAAGTCACAGGATGTTGTGAATTTCATGTGCTCCTTTTAGATGTTGAATCTCAAAACAAGCGGTATACCCAAGGAGACTTTAACATTAATGACATTATCTATATTATTATTAAATAAGTACTCATAAAAATTCGTCCATAAGTTATCCTTAAATAAAAATGTTGTTGCATTGACTCAAAACCATTTACTAGCTACACTGCAAAATAAATTAATATGAAAAATTATATACCAAGCATCAATATATACAACTGTGATATTACGAATCTGGAGATTACATGCTAGCAATTTTGCTTGTACTTATTTCCATAGGCGCTATTTTTAAGCCTAGTCTTCTTTTGTTTAGTGCGTATTAATCTACGATAGCTTAACAAGGGGCGAGTTTGCTATTACATTATCGCGCCCTGTTGGAGTGGACCACTTTATTGTTTACATTTTTTTGGCCAAGGTGGGCTTTATAAACGCAAATTCTCTATTTCGCGAAACATAAGTAATTACATGCCGGTGCACATAGAATGTGGGCAATTACGGGGAACTTGCGTTGCCTCTTGAGAAGTTGTGTTCTTTGCTCAACACATTATGCGTCATTGGAATGGATTTTTGCAGTATCAAAGTAGCGGTGCCTAAATCATCATTAATTGTCTGTTTTAACCGATAGAGTGTAAAAAGCTACAAAAATATATTAGACGATAACGCTCCCATAGTGGTGTTAATTAGTGCTGTCTTAAGGATGCTCAATGTTCACCTGGATGCTTTGTCAGGTGATATCAACATTTGTTCCCAAGGAGGACATACATTTTTTGCCAATTTCGTGCATTGAGAGCCTCCATAATTATCCAAGCTTTACCCTATAATTTGTGTGTCTTTAATCATCTTCTGAAATTGCTATTTAAGAAATCTTAGTTCAATATAATGCGACCTTATTAGGGTGAAGCACAGTACAAGCTGTCTGCTCTGATCTATCTGAAAGGTAGCGAAAAGCATCACCTCTTCATGAGTGCTTTTCGTCTTGCGCTTTTGGAAGCGAGATAATCTACAGTTTCCGTTTGCAGTGTGATTTGTAAATCGTTTGTTGTGCCGATATACAACACTCAATCCTAACTAGATAAAAAGAAATACCAGTCTCTAGTGTTGTTCTCCTCTCATTAATCCTGGTAGGCGTAGGCCAGGGCAAATTCGGTTCTAGCGGTTTTAAATCAATCGTAAATCAGTTTCTGGGAGTTCGGAACCTAAGAAGGGGATATACGGATAGCAATTAAAATATAATAATTGAGGCTGATTGAACAAAACCAAATCCAGGGACGTAAATACGATTTATCCACGTGAACAGTCTCATTGACTGGACGAATCTGAAATATTGAAGATGGAACTGAGTGACTCGGGCAAAATGTGCGAGCGCACAGTGTAGAGCAGGCTGTAAAACAGCGGCTTAGTTTTGTTGGAAAACCGGCTTAGTGCTCGTGCTTAGCTGTTAGGCTCCCAGTTCCTCAATCCTGCAGTACTGATGTCTTTGGCGTTATGAGTAAAAACGCTACGTGCCCGTAGACATTACGAATCATAGAAAAAAGAGACGCAGTTGATAGAAGGTATATGCGATTTAGAGCCATATCGAATCGGACTGAAACCCACAAACGTTGTAATTGGTATAGAAGCTGAGTAGACCTTCTCTTCCTTCGAGTTAATAATATGGTGGGTGAAAGCTGTGTTAAGTCTGTATTACATAGCGATCTTCTCAAAACAAGACATCAGAACAGAATAAATACAAGGCCAAGGTAAAATGAGACGCAAAAAGTCACTTGCATAATTGAGCTTTCATATGACTTGTTTGGTGAAAACCTGGGTATCACACACGCTAGCTTTATGGGCGCCTATAAGAAGTGCGAGTAGACTGGAAAATCATGGCGATAGATTTTCTCATGTAAGTATCCCCAAATTAAGAAGATTTTGAATGTGTATTATTTCTTACTATGTGTTCTGAGTGAGTCTGTTCGCTATTTGGAAGCTATTCTTATTTTGTCATTGAAGTAATCAAGAAATTTGTTAAATGCATAATATTGATACCATATCGCCCTTCTCCGTGGGCTTGCTGCCACATGAGTGTTACCAATGTAACTGAATCCACCCCAAGAGCAGATGGAGAGAATACAGAAATTGATCGCGATTAGACTGGTTCTTAAACAATACGTGCTCTTTGCTACTCATATTGCAGCCTGTTAATGTTATATACATATAATACAGATTTTCAACATTTGTTAATAACTCCTTTTTATCAAATATATAAAAATTAATAAACATAACACATACTATTCATACGGAGGTTCTTGTCAATTTTTAACACCCAGTCCCGCAAATAAGAGCATTAATGTGGCAACAACGTAAACATACGCAGGCATATCGTTTAAAACATGACATCCAAAAAATAAAATATACTGCAGCAATACGTTTAAAATCACCAACAAAAAATAAAATAACAAAATAAGTTATATTAATATTATTTATATATATTATTATATTATAATTTTTATAATATTACAAAGATCACCCAGTGAGATAAAAGGGACGGTCCACCCCAGTCTGCTGAAGAATAACTATGCAGTGCACCGCAACACATTCGGCACGACAAAAACCGCCATACCAGATATACGTAAGCCAGAAAACGGCACGACAATGAAAACTCGTTAATGCCGCTGATTAATATGTTATAACCGCCAATCCAGATAAACAACTTACGTATGATCATGAATAAAGTTTGTCTAGTAATGGATGTACTTGACATGAGTTTTTCGCTTCTGAATCCGCATATCCGTATACTCCAAGGAAAGTAAGGAAAGGTTTCATTTCTCTTGAGTCGGCGGAGATCGACTCAGTTATGGGATCAGAACCAAGTTTACGCTCTTAATAAACATATGACACTGGGAAGCTTGTACCAAAAAATATTCCAATATATTCAATAAATTTATCTCAAAAATAAATATTTATCATATCTGCCCATAATCTGGTGAAGCCTCCATGGTCCACTAGAACTACGATTGTTGCCCGGCATATTGACCGTGGGTTGTTTTATTAGCATAGCATGAAACGGTCCACTTCCTGGCCGTTCTATTATTGGTAAGCTAGACCCACGAGGTTTCTTAAGATCATGCTGAGTGGTATTTTTCCGTGAGCTTGGATGTCTCGTTGAACTTTGCTTTGAACTGTCCGTTAAAATATCAAATTGTTTTTAAGTTTTAAAAATCCTCTCCCGTTATACGCCTTGCGTACCTATTTAATACGGGAAGTATGTTCTTACTCTTAACGAAGCGATGCACCGTGCCGCTGTCCCCTTATAGCCGTTTCTCGTTTTTGGTATAGAAGGTTTGAAGGCGTTAACATGATTGACTTATATCTGTACATAGATGGGATGGGTTTTTTAGGCATGAACTAGGATTTTGAGCTGTATTTCACAATCAGCGGCGCCAAGGGTGAGCGCCTTCCAACGGTTTCCCCTATTGTAGTGTCATCTTGATTTGCAATGACTAAAATCTTCTCCGCTTATTCAATACGGGCAAATAGTGAGGAGCTGTAACACACCCCCCGGGTTGTTAAGCGTTTTATCATGAGTTTTGTACTAGTATTCATATAAATGGACTTCTAAAATCGTGTGGGTCGATGTTGTTTTTGCAGTCCTTAACCTGTATTACAACCGTGACGTGCACATGTCAGGTGGAAAACTTGTTCAACAGGTTACCTCTATTTTCGTGATATAATATCAAATATTAGATTAAATGAATGAGGCCAGTTTCGAGCCTCTCGATGTGTCTCTGAGCTACACTCCGCGGTTAAAAAAATCCAACGCTCATGGTGGGCGGAGCAACGTTCAAAGTATTCAGGACCGTGGAGGTTTCTGGTAATTTTCTATGGATCTTGGGATGAGAAACGTCTAGACAATAAAGGGACACTTCTGTAAGAGTCAACGTGGGATTTAGGCCGTTCTGTGATTATCAACAGACGAACGATTAAAAAGAAGCTGTACTTGATGGTTTGGCATAATCCGAAAGCAGTGCGATAGTGAGCATTTGAGCCGGAGTTGCGACACGACTTTGACCACTCGACGTTAATCTACGTTTCTGTTACATTCAGCAAGACTCGCTTCTTCGCTGAGAGCAATATAAGCACCCATTTTCAAATGGGAATACGACAGTGGCATAATGAGCGTGCAGGCAACTTTCTCAATAACACTGATCCCAAATCCCGCACGATAGATACACTCGAGTTCCAACTGCGAACCCGGGCCTCAATATTCCTGTCCTTTTAAAAAACCAAGTACAGCTTTTTATTCCTCTGATACGCAGGGAAAGGCAATCCAAATAGTCTACAGGTAAGGTCCCTTGACTGACTCCTAGAATCCGTCATGCACTATCTAACCCCTTCTCCTGTACTGGTTGTGTTAAAAGTTTATGCCAACTATAACCCAAAAAGTATCTGGAGTTTATTGAACGGTGTGCTCAACGGTAAATCAAAGCACTGTCTCATATAGGATGCGCTGTCCTTCCGCCTCATCACACTATTCACGCACGGGATTTTCGTCTCAGACTGGTCGGTTGTCCTATTGCGGCAGCAGTGGGTCATGATGTGTTTCTAGTGGCAATTCATCTTGGTCTCCTCGAAGTGACGGTAGACCGGTCTCGACTCGAAGGCTGTATAAGAGCCAGTAGCGATGTGTTCGGAAGATTACCTGGTGGTTTCTCTACTCACGTGACCTTGGGTACACTCGGAGAGCGTCTACAATTGTGTGATACATCTGGTGCTAGCTACTTGTGACACCCAGTGTTTCCGTCAGGCACAGCTAGTAGAGATTGATTCCACTTCGTCAGGACAAGGTGGCGCTCAGGGGACTGGTTGTTTAATTTTGTGTTCAACGAAGTCACGATTGCAGTATTATTTACTAAGCCGATACATCGCGGGTCCCCGCTTTGGGATCTGGCGTGACAAGCTCCACATTGTTCCTCATTCACTCTTGAGCTTGAGGGGTGTGTTAGTGAGTTATTGATTTATTCCATTTTGTAATATTAGCTTTGACTAGTCTTATATGCGATTAGTTATTTAAGGCTTTCTAGTTAATAGGAATAGTTACACGCGTTGTATTCTTAGGTTGACGTTCTGTAATCTCTATTGTGGTTGGGAATTAGAAACGTTGATCTTATTCATCTCCTATACCCTCTTCGATAAGGGCAACCTAATTTTTGAAATATAATTTATTATCTGGTATTACCCGTTTTGCTCGGTTGAGCAAACACAAAGTCAGGATAATTTAGGACCAAAGTTGTCCTTGAAAAACCAACTATAGTCGAGCAATAAATTATCCTTTGTACTTAACACCCTTTGAAAAAGAAATACCAAAGTACTTAACATAAAGACATACTAAGCCACAAAAGTCTGGGAGTACCTAAATCCATTTAGGCAAAATTAAGAAACCCTATAATCGAGTATAATATATTATTACATAGGGGGCCGTTTTCAGTGTTGCCCCGTTTCACAAGCATGTTATCATAGGTCTTAATCGCATACTAACCATGCATATAATTCACTCTTTTACATTTTGTAACATTGAATAACAACCATAACATATATTACCGATCTTATATCAAATTGGCCCTTCTCTTCTTGAGCCTTTTCAGATAATCTCTTATATGGCTAAGGCAAGTTTTATTTACTGAATATTATGAGTTATTGTGATACTTAAAGAGTGTTCCAAGTTTTATTTACTAAATTATGATTACTTGGTGAGCATATAAGAGTTGTATCCCACAGTTGATTGATCACCAATGAAGACCGGGATACCAAGTTTATTGCACGAACCCAGCAAAACAAACTAGCCAATTTTTAGAAAGTTCAAAAATGAATTGACTATTGTAGTCTACTCCATTCCGTAGCATGAACAATTTGTTTCATGATAATCATTAGTTGAATAATATTTAGCATTTTTAAATATTTATTTCTTTTTTGGTATACTGGCAGTCTCATTTCACGAAGATCAATAACATACATCAAGAAATTGTGTTTTAATAATGGTTTTTTGCTATATATGGGCCTTGACGCGGTTCATGCGTACCAACACGTTGCCGGAGGGTTATAGTAGACAGATGACAAATCCAATCAGTTTGCCGTAACCCTAGCTCAGCCAAACGCTCGCTGCCGCCCAAACCTGTCACTTCAGCGGCATTGTTGCGCGCGGTG
This sequence comes from Ipomoea purpurea, assembly GCA_009835305.1. Taxonomy (NCBI): domain Eukaryota; kingdom Viridiplantae; phylum Streptophyta; class Magnoliopsida; order Solanales; family Convolvulaceae; genus Ipomoea; species Ipomoea purpurea. The sequence goes on from VALG01012785.1 coordinate 9,815, forward strand.
CCAGAATTGATGGTGGTCTAGTCCATATCTTCTCACCATCCACAACTTCATGGCATCTGACGGTGACATTCCATGAGCCACTTCGCAATGATTCTTCCCCATACAGCCTGTTAGAGTATCTGCGCACCGTCGCAACTCCTTGGAGGCCTCAGGACTTCAGGCAAGTCTGCTAAAGGTGGAGTTCCACGTTAACAGGTGCAGTCCAACATATTGTCGGCCGCGTTATGTGCGCAACAAACCTTTACGAATCAGGGTCACAGGCGATTGTACGGAGATGTTTGGGCATGGCGCTAAGGCATTATGGAGATGGTGCGCTGCAGACAAGACTCTCATATTTCCCTTTTTTTGTGATTTGCTGCAATAAAGGAAAGTAAGAGGAATGGAAAATGTGTTCTATCTGCCAGATGCGAGGCCTTGCGCATTGTGGTTATAGGGTAATTTATAGGATTGTTCATGTATCCTAAAAGATGGATTGGCTTTTTAATTTGTATCGTTAGAATACCAGACGTAATGGTACCTCACAAATATTTATGGTAAGAGTATGTATAGGGTAGTAGTAGTTGAAAAATTTGTTCTCATGTACTTGCGTAATCATTCGCTGTTTGCAAGTTTTTTGTTGTCATTTGGTTCTCAGTGAGTAATATTGGTGGCGATAGAGGCAGAAGGGAATTATTGAATTTAGTGCAGATAATAAGCTTAGGTTTCCAGTCCATTATTAAGATTCAAAGATTTAGAATTAAACGCACGCTGTCGGGAAATTTGGATACCAACATATTTCTTCTACTTTTAATTTTTACTGGTATGATTATAGTATTGTCTTTCATCAAAGGTGTAATTGTAAGGTTTACCATTTGTTTTTTTTTTTATTTTGGGATAATAAGGTGATATACAATTGAGCGTTGGTTTTATGACACGTGGGTCAAGGTAGGCCATTGTAATTTGTTAGTGCAATTATGAAAATTTGAACAAAGTTCGACTTGATATTTGTTGTGGGCTGGAGAAGGAAGCAGAAGCTACTAGATATGTTTTTTGATGTGGCCGTGAGGGCTTCAACTCCTTCGTTAATGCCGGTGGAACCCGTCGTTCTACATAGATGTGCCACGTTCGTGAACCCGGTTCCAGGTGTTATACAACGTTAATCATGGTTTTGTTTTCCTCATAATAATTACG
>VALG01012788.1:0-48458 GCA_009835305.1 Ipomoea purpurea
AAAAGAATATAATAAACCTACCATAAAGCACCTATACACTAAACTATGAATAATTCAAGCTATAGGTCAAAAGTGGAAAGCAAACCTATGGTTATATAAAAATCAAAAACACCCTCACCTTATTAAAAAGTCAACCATATTTATTTGTGAGATATTTGTGTAAAGTCTTACCTCTTTTCTACCCAATCGGTGGAAGAAGCAACACATTCTACACTCATATTTCAAAACTATTCATGCGGTGATACCATTTTAGCCGAAACAACTTCCTTCTCCATCCTTTTTCTGCGCAATATATTTTCTCATCACACTCAAATTCCCTGAAACCCCATCAAAACAATTAGGAATGATGATCGTGCCCATCAAATACGAGAAACCATGTATTAGATTTCCAGATTGAAGGCAAATAGGTATCAACCTAGTCTGAAAGAATCACACCACATAAAAAGTGCATTTTCCTGAAAAACAAGTAGGCTGGCCAACTTTATCAGGACCTTGAGCAAAGGTTAGCCGTGGGAATTAATAACTGGGAGGTGAAAGTTTCAAGTTTCACCTCTCAAATTGGATTCCCAAGGAGGCCTGAGAACATCTCGAGTATAATCTTTGCCAGCATAAAGGGAGGAATACAGTTTGAAAACAAGTAGCACTTATCAAACACACGTCTAAGAGAAAGGTGTCCATGAGATTGTTCTTTACGTTCATATGTACATGGATTTGAATAATGAATTGAAGATGTAGCGAGTAATATCTTATGTGAATGAAGTGCCCGGAAAACCACAATGTTTCGTTGGATGACTATTGAATGTCCGTGATGATGACACTCCTACATTCTATCCCTTTAAAAATGTAGAACATAGGTGGCAGAATTTATGGGACACACAATTCTTAATGGTACTGCGCCCATTTTTGATTATACAAATCTGTTAAGTCCTAAACCTTCAGGTTTCGCAAGCGATATAAAGAGATGGTAACATTTGGGTAAATTACCTCGATGCCAAAAATTGGAAAAAACGATCCCTACTGTCCCAAATCCCTCGGTAATTCACTCGGGGCCCTCAATACATCGAGCGAAGCTCAGCCCTAATCTTAACACACATCGAACCAATCTTTCCGGGTCGAGGGCACCCCTGAATTATCATAGGAATCGTCCGAGTGTGCAAGGTCTGGAAATGGTTGACCAGCATGCTTGTTTAAGTACCTCCCTTAGCGAGAGAGCAACTGTGTAAGATTTTGGTTTGTAAGCCAATATTGAACTAGCATGGGGTGAAAGCAAGGGCATCATTTCTCCATCGGCCCTCCCTTAGAGAGTGGCTATTCTGTGTCTATTTGTCTGATTAAAATCGTAAATGCCGTGTTAAGGGTATTGGAGTAAGCTAGTGTTAAGCCGAATTGCACATTTTGTAAAAGGTGCAAAAATAAGGAAATGGGAAGTTCAACCGTATACTAGGGCCGTTCGCCTTGCCCTCTCATTGGATTGAAACCAGACTCTGAGATTAAAAATACAAATGGAAAAGGGTTGACTTATAGCAGTGGTCTATAACAGACAGCCTTTGGAGTAATATTGTATTATGTCTAAGTGTGAGTCATAAAAGATTTTTGAAGTGTCAACTGATTTATGAACTCCCACAAAAGGAAAATATGATAGCGAGAGGTATCCCTAAACTCACCGAAAAATATTGTAGCGCAGGCTAATTTCAGCAAATTCTTATGTGTTATCCAGCTCACAAATGCCCACTCTCAGCCCCTCTTATTGATAGAACCCTACTGACCTCTCCTTGCCAAAAAACTAACTAAATACAAAAAATCGCCTTCTAAATGGCAACATACACACAACCACAATCTTCCCGAGCCTATGGCCATTTAAGATGCCCTGAAATCATTCCAGTTAACCGTACTACAAGGACCAATATAACCTAACAAACCTGAGATCAGTCTACAAGCTCAATATGACAAGAAACCATAGCCAGGCTGCGAGCGTGAAGAGCCTTCCGCTATTATTAAACCCACTAACATGTGCCAGATTAGTAATATCTAATAATGATTGTATAGCAAGGAAGAGAGATTGACTATATTCAAGGTATTGAAGCCAAGAAATAGTAAACTTGTGTGTTGGGTAGAGTGATAAATTTAATACCGTAGAGTCCTAAGATTGGGGAATGGAAGGAGCGTGGTCTTTTGATGAGTATTGGAATGACGTTATATGTGGAGAGAATTCCATAAATCATTGGCCATGTAAGTATGTAAAAAAGTTCATAATATCTTTTAAAATGGATTGGCAATTTTGATGTTTGTCCATGTCATCCAGCCTCCTAGAAGGTCAATTGCAACTACAATATAGTTGAACAGAAACGTTATGTCAATAAAGTTTGAGCAAGTCCAAGGCAATTCGCCTGGGCATGAGAGAGCAATAAATCTGCAACTTCGCCTGAAACTGTCTAAACTGAGGCTTAGCTCTCATGAAGAATAATTTCTATCTAGTTGAGTAAGGAATATATTATATGTGCACGAATTTGTGACAAGAAATTGTTGAAGAAAATGTTACGCGGTTACTGGTGTACATCTGATGGATAATGGAAATCTTGTAATATATATAGAAATGTGAGTGTGGTTAGTAATTCATCACTGAAATAGTAGTCAAGACCAAAATGCCAAAGCGCAAACCATGAACTGCACACTAATCAACACTCCATCAAGGAGGAATAAAATTCAATCCACAAGTGAGTTCGAGCTAACAACATGGGGACCTTTATATTCTCCAGAATGGTGAAGACAATTTGGGACGTCATTAATGGATAATATGTATGAATAATATGGCATAACTGCCCAGGGAGGCATACATCAACGGAAGCTTTCAACTACTATTCGGCATTTGGTCCGAATGCGGCCAGTCGTATGGAAACAACTTCTTGCCTCATATAGATTGACAACTTTGTTGATGTTCAGAACCATGTTAACGAATTGACTGCTAACAGCTAGAAAGACAGAAGAAAACATAAGGTGGATCCGCTCCTTTATCACCACCCATTGCGCAAATGTAGCCTGAGTAAACCATTTTACACTCTTCCGTTGACAATGATACAAAAGAATTGATTGTATTGAGTGGTGCCTACGGGTACAATGAAACATGAACAATTTGAAGTGGTTTTAATCTATATTTCTCTGAGAGAGCAATTAATAGGATGCTGCAATTGATAGGCTTACTAAGTTTATCTTTAATTTTAATTTTATTCCTTTTGTCTTGAAAGGTAACAATTAATGTGCTTAGAATGTATCAGATCCGCATGAATTGGGGAGAAAAATGTAAAAATTGACATATTTATATCAGCAATAAAATTCCAGAAGAAATAGGCGAAATTAAGGCAAGGCTAAATTTTATATAGAGTCTATAATACACAATATAGGACTAAGATGAATGCATGTATATTTAAGTTGTAGAAAATTGAAGTACTTTTTTGAAAAAAGTAATTGTTCTTAAAAGACAAGCATAATGAAGAACGGGATGTACCCGAGAAATACCATTTTTTTGGGTCATCTATATAGGAACGATGTGCAACAATTGTCGATATCAGAAAATTTGAATAATTGTATTAATGATAAAGTTTTTGATGGAAAGGCTCCATATTATATGGATTTAATCTGAATGTTACTCCTATAATATCCCTTTCTATAAGTTATAGATTTAAGTCTTTAGTACCCAATACTCCCAAACATCGTATCCATATATCAATTACCCGATCACAGATAACTCCCGAATAACGTACATCTTATCTCGACAAATAGGTAGTAAGCAACAAAAGTCTTCAACCAAATGTCCTGAGCAATTCTAATTATATTTGTTTCTTCATGCAAGTATTAATCCGCTAGAATTATGTAGTATCACAGAAATATAAACTCAAATTCCCCACGAAAGTCGAATGTAGCTAACGGCGAAATGTAAGTCAGGGTCCTTTATCTAAATCAAAACAAAACGATACAGATAATTCCGCAATAACCGACATAATAATTTTCACCGCGTAATTTAGACCTAAATATTCTATTGTTTAATTAAGGTCGACTAGATTTTCGAAAGGAAAACAAATTTGGCTTAAAGGAGCATGATGTGCTGAAAAGATGCACAATGTAATTTGCCTCAATATGGAATTGATTTGCATGAAGGAGCACTAATGCGTCCAAATATAGGTTTAAGCACTTAAGGTTGTGTTGTATTGCTTATCAGGGATGCACGATGTCTATCAATCCCACAGCGAAAAGAAGGGACACAGATGACTATAGATGAGACATTGAAAAGGAGACTCAAATCGCTCTACCTCCAATTTACAAGTAGGCAGCAATATAATGGCGAAGGAGCTACAATGCCACCCTTAAAAGTAGATTGGAGCACAATGCGAGAAAGGCACAATACCGACAAATTAATAAGAACACCAATGTTGCAGATGATTTGCTATCAAGAGCAGCTAAGTTGTTCAATATAAAAAGTAAACCCGCACTAATGTATTTTGTAAATTTCTAAACGAAGATGTTTCTTAAACTCGTCAAACAAGAAGTCAAGGAGTCACGATGGGCCTACCAAGTCAAATCACCAGAAGCTACAATGTGGAATACAAGAGAGCAAGATGATCAGGAATTTGATAAATTTATCGAAAGAATTCCTTTATTCTAAGGGGTCCATTTACCCACTTTCATCCAGATCTTCCAAAAATTGCAACTTGAATATCACAAAGTCTTGCATCATAGGCCATATACTTGAAATCAATATGAATATTATATAATGAATCATTGACATGAATTATAGAAAACTTATCTAGAAATAAATTCTATGCAAGAACTGCCATCAATATATATTGGTTTCATAAGCAATTGAGAGTGTTGGAATATTCAATAATTTGACCAAATTCTGATGAAACATATATTCTTAAGTATGTAGATCAACTTACCACACAATATTAGAGCAGGTTTGTGTAAATCACATTATGAATTACTTTGTCAGGCAAGTTGACAAATCAAACTCCAACCAAAGAATTGATAGATCTCTTATTTAACTACTGCTTCTAACTCCCTGAAAAAATTACAATTCCAAGAAAGCATATGGACATGAAAATGATAACATAATTTTCAAATATACAAGAATTATAATGAATACAACCAAACAGCCCAACAGGATAATATTTAAGTGATTATTTTACGAAAGTAAAAGTGCCATGAAGAAACTTAAAGACAGAAAAAATGAATAAATAAGAATTTAGAGAATGAATCAAGGCTGTAGCTTCTAACCTCATCTCATGTTGCTCTTCTAAAATCCTGCTTGGCCCGCCGAGCCACTTTTGGGCTTGTGCCTCAACATATTTCTCCATTTCTTATTCTTTAATTTGTGGATGTACGACTTGAATTTACCAACACCATTATATTCAGGCTCCTGGATTTTGATCTATGAAAAAAAATGAGGTTACAAAAGAAATTAAGTAGTAACAGCTTTTGGAAAGAAGTTCAGCATCTAATAAAACAGAAAAATTAGCAATGAAATCAAGTCATAGCAAGTAACCTTTTTTTTTTTCAAATTTCAAACCCCAACATCTTCATCACACTCTACTATGTTCCTGATTCATCATATTCAGGCTCCTGGATTTTGACCTATGAAAAAGTAATGCAAATAGAGAAAACAAATGAGGTTACAAAAATAATTAAATAGTAACATAATTTTGCATCTAATATAAAAGAATAAACAAGGGCAGAGCTTCTACCTTAAAATTTGCTTTTCCAAAATTTTTCTTAGCTTCTCTTGAATATCCTGGCAGAAGCGACAATGGAAGGGCGGCTGCACCTATTCAATCAATTGACTTCAAGTAGAAAATTTCTCCAAAACTGCTAGGAATCTCTTCCAAATAATGAAGACATCTTAGAACTAGGCGCTCAAGATATGGGAAAGAATATTTGTAAGCCTCCAACCTCTTGAGTTTTTTATCTTTAAGGAGCAAGAACTTTAATCCAAAAAATCCTCCTTCAGCTACTCTCCACACTTCTTCATGGAAAGCATTTTCCAGCTTGAGCACCTCAAGACATTTCAATGTGCCAATTACAGTTAAATCCACCCTAGAAAGATTAGTCCCTTTCAACCTCAGTTTCTTCAGTTGTGAAGGAAACATACACTGTTTAGGAAATGTTACAATGCACCAATAGAAACTGAAATCGTTAGACTCTCAAGTCGTGCTAAAAGTCCAAGTTATCGAAAATGATGCTTTGCTGGAAGATCCACCAATGTGAATGGGCTCTATGTCTTCTTTACAAAATATTTTCAGTTTGTTTATGTTTGGAAAACTGGAATACAATTTCTTTCTACAATGAGTTGGACCTGCCAAGATAATGTTTGCAAATTCTCTTTTACCACAGTGGGAGGATTCAGCAGTATACAAAGCCCAAGTTCAAGATGCCTTAATTGTCGTGACTCCCAAATTGTTATGGTCAAAATGCAGAGAGGTACTTCCAAGTTGTGATTCACTGTCATTTCCGAAAACAACAAGTGTTTGCAAATTTAGATTACTTGACACTACATGTTGAGACTTCAAACATTGTGTACAGATAAATATCTAAGAAAAACTAAATCCCCTAAATGCATTGGCAATCTTTGGAGGATTGGAGATGGAACGATGCCAGAACTCTTAATAGCTGAAGGATACAAAAATTTCAAGAGCTGTCTTGAAAGAAGAAAATGGAGCGAGGGTTGTTTGAACTAAACAACACATAATAGTCAAAACTATGTCACACATAAACTTAACCAACGGCATGAATTTGCAAATGCATTTAATGCCCACCTTGGGAGTTGCTGAGTATTTACTGCACATAAAATTCCCTCTTTCTGAGCCTCTCTGAAACAAATGTTATGTATGACACTGTGCACCCTACAAGTCTTAATTTTGCCATCAATAGTGCAATTGCTTATTAACACAAGACTTCTATCAATGAGGTCCTTTAAGTAACAATAAGCAATCTTTTCTAACTTCTCATTCTTTGATGGCAATGCTTCACAAATCCTTCAGCAATCCATAACCTAGAAAGGGTTTTAACTTGGATTTCACTGCGTTTTGGAAAAGTTCCAAATATAAAAACAACTTTCAAATATTCGGCAACTGATTGTAAATGAAAGTGAGTGCACTATAGTCTAGAATTCCCAACAACTCAATTTCTTTTTCAATCTTTTTAAATTCATGTTGTATGTGTCCTTGCATTCCAATAAACGTCTGCCACTAATAACAATTGCCTGTGGCAATCCATCACATTTCTCCACAACATTGGACAAATGGCTCCTAAAGCTTTCAAATCTTGGTGCACTATGACTTTTCAAGAGGAAAGATATTGCAGAATAGATCCCAACTTTCATTTGGATCTAGTAAACTCATAACATGATATTACCTTTGAATGGGCAAGCAGAATGAAGCCACTTCATACAACCGGGTGGTAAGCAATATGCGATTTCCTGCCACAGAACTAGGAAAACAGTCTTTGATATATTTCCAATGCTGGGTGCTCCATATGTCATCTATAACAATTAGATACCTCCTGTTTATCAAGCATTCCTGCACCATCTCACTTACAGTTCTTCCATCTTTAATTTCATATTGCTCAACTTGTGTAATCGACTGAAGGAGGTCTCTTTGTATTTGGATCTCATTGTATTTTTGGGGCATAGTAAACCAGATTTTTACCTGGAAATGCTGTGTAACTAATTGATCTTCAAAAATTGTTCGAGCAAAAGTAGTCTTTCCTATGCCGGGCATCCCAATAATTGGGATTACATCTAAATCACCAAAGCTACTGAAGAGTCTATCCTTTATTGTAGTAACATCATTTTGACGACCCACCATTATTGTGTCCTCAGACCACCTCAAGGATGATCCTTAACATTCACATTCACAGACTGGGATGCATTATTATTATGTTTTAACCAAGGAATAGGTGGTTGTTGAGTTTGATTGGCCTCATCATCATCAGCTTCCAATTCGTTGATTGTGTTGTTGATACTGTTCAACAGCTCTGCTGTATTGTCTGCTACTTGTTGCAAGGTTTGGAGGAGTTTGTTGGAAAGTTTTTCATGTTTATCTGTGAATCTGGAATGACGAAGATGATTTGATTGGTTAGTGATGTCCTGCTTTGCATTGAATGCAAAGTCTCTGATTTTGGCTGCCAAATCTTTGATTTTGAGTGCAGTAGCAACAGCATGAAAATTGGCTATCTCTAGAAATTGTCGCAAAGAAGAAAGGTTTTCTATGAGAGATTCGATGAGTGTTGGTGGAATATGATCCACCCTTATTTTCCCCGAGGCCGCATAGTCATACCGAATCTTCCATATGAGAGAAGTTAAAGCATCACAAGCCCTCATTCTCTCTGTTTCTCCATCTTTTTGTGTATTGGTAATGTTCAACAACTCTGCTGCGCTTTCTGCTGCTTCTAGCAAGGTTCGACACAGTTGCTGAGATGCTTCTTCTTGATGAACTGTGTGTTTGGCCAGAAGAAAGTTGCTTAGTTGTGTTTCAATGTTGTCTTCAGCCTCAAGTGCGAAGTCTCTGATTTTGATTTCCAAATCTCTGGGTGCACTACGGGAACGGAATATGTCTAGAAATTGTCGCAAAGAAGAAAGGTTTTGGACGAAAGATATGATTAGTGGCTGATGATGATAATGAAGAGACGGCCTTGGGATGGGTTGCAGAAACTGAAGCTCAAGTGTTGCCATCAGAGAAGTTAAAGCAACATATGCCATCTCTCTCTCTCTCGTGATTGCTTGTATGAGAAATTGCAATTGCAACTTTAAGGTTTAGGGTTTAGGGTAGGTTGAAGATGGTTGTGATAATGGTAAATGAGTGCAAAACCTCAAAAACTGAGAACACCCAGCACCATCACCATGTGCCCTACTTGCGATTATTCCATCCATTTTCGTCTCTACTCTCCGTTTCTGTCCAACCAATCAACATCTTCCATAAATTTATCCATAATATGAGTTCTAAGTATTCCTAAATTTTACTCCATCAATTATACTACATGATGTGACAAACATTCTCCCAAATTCTACTCCCCAAATTACAAATAAAGATTGATTATTTTCATAGTATGAGTCTAAAAGTGTCTACGTAAAAAAACTCGTGAGGGTGTGTAAAAGTTGGGTCAGAGACAGAAGTAGAAATAATTTTGGAATGAATGACAAAAATATAAAAGTTGAAAAAGTATAGCAAACAGATATTACAATGTAATAGAGTCAGTAACTTTCAAAAAACAAAATGTAAAAGTTTTTTAAAAGTTAACAATTTCCGGGAAAATTCATTTGAGAGAGGCGTTTATTGTCATAAACATAAATCCCTAATGAGTTTCTTGAAATTTCTGAAAACATTTTTTTTTTAAACGCAAGGGCCACTTGTGTTTCTTCCATTTGACGTTTGAAAGTTGGTCATCCATTTGTGAGAAGAAACGCGAGCTTAGACGAAGTGCTGAGCAAAGTCGAGGCTGCCAATCAATTTTAATGGAACTAGAACTATTGGGTTGCATGATGTTTGTTGACCATGTAATGTATAAATATACTTCATTTACATTTTACTAAATAATCGATGTACTTGAGGACATTAATTTTAATGAACTACAAATATTACCTAAGATATTGTTTGTTTACTTCAACAATTTAGCACTTTAAAAATAGTCTAATAAATAAAATAATTTTAGCCATTTTACAAAGAAATGACGATATTACAATGTAGTATCTTCCCAACCTACTGAAACACAAAGAGCCAATAACGTCTCCACTAAGGCTCAAACTCACAACCTTCCAAATGGAAGTCCAACCCGGATACCATTAGACCACATAGTCCTGATAAATGTCGATTATATTTAATCGACCAAAATCTCAATTTCGGCTTCAATTATTTTAGTTATTAATTGAGAACCGAATGATACTCACACCTACGCTCCCATAGAACGCCAGTAGCAGGAAGAAATCCGGTCCAACCGAGAAGATTAGTAGAACGCCGGTAGCAGGAAGTTCAATGATCATCGGAATGTTGGACGAAAAATTAATGACTGGTTATTTCAGGTGAACAACCGGTCATTTGGGTTTAAATGTATCAAAATGACATATTTGAGTGTTTAATTGAACTTTTTAAATGTTGGAGGGCTTAATTACACTTTTGGGTAAAGTTTGAGAACTTGAGACTCCAACCCACAACCTTCCACATAATAGAGCAACTTGGTGCCAGTAGACCACAAGGTCCTTGGCGGCATTTTATATCCTACATCAGGGCGCACATTGCATTGTGCGCGCCTGATGCAAAACGACGTCGTTTCAATTTTTTTTTTTTTTTTTTTTTTTTAAATTTTGCTACCCTGTGTTGGCGGTTAATTTTCTTTTTAAAAAAAAAATCATGTTCAAAAATGTACATAATTTTATACTAGAATACACATAATTGTATACATGAATGTATAATTGTATAACAAAGTACATATATATATATATATATATATATATATATATATATATATATATATATATATATATATATATATATATATATATATATTATATATATAAAAGATAATACATATAATCTAACATAATACATAATATACATAAACCTTTAACATAATAAACATCAACTCTTAACATAATACACATAAATTTCCTATTTCGGATGTATATAATTTTATAAAAAAGATGTACATGATTGTATAAAAAATATACATAATTGTAAAAATAAATACACATAATTGTATAAACAATACACATAATTATATAAACAAATACACATAATCACGTCAACTCCCTACATAACTTACCAAAACAATGTCGTGTTGGGAGGCGCGGGCTCACAGTGCTACGCGCGCCGTGGTGCAGGGTATAATGATCCGTCCTTTGGCAGTCAATCATTACACTTACTAATTACTGCATTTGGTATTTATGCTTAGATTGTTAAGATATGTTTACATGTAATTTAGCCACACATGAACGCAGGATGATAACTAAAGTTGTCACCTTAGGGTTGTGTTTGGGAACTCCATGAATATAATCTCAGATTCTTGGAATTCTTTCCAAATCTTTGATTGCAGCAGCAACAGAAGCACCACTGGATTCCTGTAGAAAGGCCTGCAAACAAAGAAAGATTGGAATGCTGAATTGTTGAGATGGAAGAGCTAAAGCAACACAGCCAAAGATGTTGAGATCGACAAAAATATATAACATTGTTTCCCAAAATGCGTTCATTTAATCAATGAATGGATGTCCCATACTCCCATCCAATATAATAAATACACAAGTACATTTACAGACCTTCTGGATACAAAGAATTAATCAGAAATATATGAAAAAAGCACCAAGAGATCGAAGATACCACCTTTACCAACCTATAAATAAAAGTAAAAAAAGGTATAGAGTCAAGTTTACTTAATCAGAGGATGGTAGTGAATCCATGCAAAGATGGATTAGTTTTCTTTGGTATTGCCCATAATATTCAACTACCGCAATCGCGTCTACATTTTCAGGACTCAGTCCGCAGGGCAAATTAACCAACTTATCCTTCACTGCTGCTATGAATACAGACATTTGACTTTCAAATCTCTAGTGAGTGCAAGTCAAACAACTGCATACAACTAAACTTTCCAACAGCAAAGGTTGTGTGGATTTTTTTGACAGCTAGCATCTTATATGCTACTTACACTATCATACAGTAGATGAGAAGACTCAAACATGGCATGTATTATCCAGTTAGATGAAATACAATGATTAGTGAACCAATACCACAGCATGTTCTTGTTCGCAAAACAAATCTTTGAAGGAATGAGAAATACCGGAATATCATTATCAAATTATTGTCTTAGAAATCCCAGCAACAGAAACTTTGAGACCACGCCGCCTTACTTCCTGAAATAATGAAAGATAACTTATTCTAATAATGACTTACACGTGACAAATATTCAAACTTTCACTTTACATAACAAAAACCATAGCTAGTTGGTCATGCATGTATCCACATTAAAGTAAACTCACAAATTATCAGGCATTCAGTGACAAAGTTATTGTTATGCTACCAATATAGGCACTAGGCAATTTTGACCACTGACAATCCAATGGAAATGGTTATAGTCCAATATAAAAAATAATAGCATCATATAGAAATAAGAATCAAGATAAAGCTGATAGACATCATGCAAAGATGCAGAGGTTATTGGGGATTGAATTGGTTAGTTTTCTCAATAATATAATGGCAATGGATCAACTTCATCTAAGAAAATATGTTTCAAAGAAATACAAATGCTTGTAAGTGTTGATATGTAAGACGCCACTTTAACATGAAAATATAATATTCAGTAAAATGGTTGAAAAGCTAATTAAGCTAAAACTCCTTTACGATAAGAAATGGGTATTTCATTGTAAGGTAAGCATTTTAAATTCATAGATAGAGGCATTAGGTAATCCTTCCACCAGTTAAATAAAAATACCTCATAGCTAGATAGCAGTTGCTCCTTTTTGGGTTCCATCCCCTCCAATTATATAGACCTGAACCAATACAACCAATTAGACACAATTGAAGCTTGATGAAAGGATCAGAACAGCGCATATGGACATTATGATGTGTGCATACTAAGCATGTGCACACAACACATGCTTAATATGCAGACATCATAATACCATATGCACGCGCGCTTTTAATCCCCAATTAATCTCATCGATAGATCTATTTTTTTAATGCACCAGATTGGTTCTCATGGACTCATGGGAGGTTGGTTCTCATGTGAACATCAGCCTATATATATATATATACATACCAGTTTTCTCATTTCATATTGCTCTTCGTTCTCAAATCTGCTTGGCCCTGAACAGATTTCTCCATCTTTTATTCTTTAATTTGTGGATGTATGACTTGAATTTGCCAACACCTGCCATGTGCCCTACTGATAATTCATCATATTCACCCTCCTGGATTTTGATCCATGAAAAGAAATGAGGTTACAAAAATATTAAATAGTAACACATTCTGCAAATAAGTTTGATCTGAGTCATATCTTCTAACCTCATTTTTTTCTTTTTCAAATTTTCCAACCCTAACATCGTCTTCATCACACCCTACTATGTGCTCCTGGATTTTGATCTATGAAAAAGTAATGCAAATTAAAATACAGAAAATAATAAAATAGTAACAGATTTTGCATCTAGTCTAGTAGTATACAAAAGAATAAATAGCCAGAGCTTCCTTCTAACCTCAAAATTTGCTTGTCCAAAATTTGTCTTTCGCTTCTCTTCAATATCCTTGGCAGAAGCAACAATGGAAGGGAGGCTACACATATCCAACTCGATTGACTTCAAGCGGAAAATTTCGCCAAAACTGCTTGGAATCTCTTCCAAATAATGACAACATCTTAGAACTAGATGCTCAAGACATGGGAAACCATCTCTGTAAGCCTCCAACCTCTTGAGTTTTTTATCTTTAAGGAGCAAAAACTTTAATCCATAAAATCCTCCATCTACTCTCCACACTTCTTTATGGAAAGCATTTTCCAGCTTGAGCACCTCAAGACGTTTCAATGAGCCAATTATTGTTAAATCCCATCCAGAAAGATTAGTCCCACTCAAACTCAATTTCTTCAGTTGTGAAGAAACATCCACCCTTCAAGAAATGTTGTGCAGCCAACAGAAACTGAAATCGTTAGACTCTCAAGTCGTCTTAAATAGCCAAATTCATCCACTTTGCTGGAAAATCCACCAATGTGACTGGGCTCTAAGTCTTCTTTATAGAATATTTTTAGTTTTTTTATGTTTGGAAAATTGGAATACACTTCCTTTCTGCAATGAGTTAGATCTACCCAAGATAATGTTTGCAAATTATCTTTTACCAAACTGGGAGGATCAACCGTATACAAAGCACCAAGTTCAAGATGCCTTAATTGTGGTAACTCCCAAATTGTTGATGGCAAATGGAGAGTAGGTACTCCAAGTTGTGATTCAATGTCACTTCGGCAAACAACAAGAGTCTGCAAATTCAGATTAGTTGACACTACACTGTTGAGACCTTCAAACCATTGTGTTATAGATAAATATCTCAGAAAAAGTAAATCCCCTAAATGCATTGGCACTCTTTGGAGGAATGGAGATGGAACGAATGCCAAAACTCTTAACAGCTTGAACGGTACCAAAATTTCAGAATTGTCTTGAAAGAAGAAAACGGAACGAGGTTTGTTTAAACTAAACAACACATAATAGTCAAAACTATGTTTGCATAAACTTAACCAACGGCATGAATTTGCAAATGCATTATTTAATGACCACCTTGGGAGTTGCCGAGTATTTACTGCACATAAAATTCCGTCTTTTTGAGCCTCTCTGAAACAGATGTTATGCATGACACTGTGCACCCTACAAGTCTTAATTTTGCCATCAAAAGTCTGTTTGCTTACTAACACAAGATTTCTATCAATGAGGTCTTTTAAGTAACAATAAGCAATTCCTTCTAACTCTTTATTCCTTGATGGCTTCACAAATCCTTCTGCAACCCATAACCTAAGAAGCGTTTTGACTTTGATTTCACTACGCTTCGAAAGATTCCAAGATATAAAAAGCAAACTTTCAAATATTCTGGCAACTGATTGTAAATGGGTATGAGTGCACTATAATCTAGAATTCCCAACAACTCAATTTCTTTTTCAATCTTTTTCAATTCATGTTTTATGTTGTCTTTGCATTCCGATAAACGCTCTGCAAGTATAACAATTGCCTGTGGCAATCCATCACATTTATCCACAACATTGGACAAATGACTCCTAAAGCTTTCAAATCTTGGTGCCCTATACTTTTCAAGAGGAAACATATTGCAGAATAGATCCCAACTTTCATTTGGATCTAGTAAACTCATAACATGATGATTACCTTTGGATGGGGAAGCATAATGAGCTACTTCATACAACCAGGTGGTCAGCAATATGCGATTTCCTTGATAATAACTAGGAAAACAAGATTTGATATATTTCCAATGCTGAGTGCTCCATATGTCATCTAAAACAATTAGATACCTCCTACCTTTCAAGCATTCCTGCACCATCTCACATAGAGTTCTTCCATCTTTAAATTCATGTTGCTCAACTACTTGTGTAATTGACTGAAGGAGGTCTCTTTGGATTTGGATCTCATTGCATTTTTTAGGCATAGTAAACCAGATTTTTACCTCGAAATGCAGTGAAACTAATTGATCTTCAAAAATCCTTCGAGCCAAAGTAGTCTTTCCTATGCCGGGCATCCCAATAATTGGGATTAGATCTATACCACCAAAGCTACTGAAGAGTCGATCCATTATTGCAGTAACATCATTTTGACGTCCCACCATTATTGTGTCCTCAAAGCATCTCAAGGATGATCCCTTAACATTCACATTCACAGACTGGGATGCATTATTATGTTTTAACCAAGGAATAGGAATAGGTGGTTGTTGAGTCTGATTGGCCTCATCATCATCAGCTTCCAATTCCTTGGCTGTGTTGTTGATACTGTTCAACAGCTCTGTTGTGTTCTCTGCTATTCTTGCAAGGTTTGGAGGAGTTTGTTGGAATGGCGAAGATCATTTGAATGGTTAGTGATGTCCTGCTTTGCATTGAATGCAAAGTCTCTGATTTTGGTAGCCAAATCTTTGTACTGCAAGAGCATGAAATTGGACATCTCTAGAAATTCTCGTAAAGAAGAAAGGTTTTCTATGAGAGATTCGATGAGTGTGTGTTGGAACAAGATCCACCCTTATTTTCCCAGAGGCCGCAAAGTCAACCCGAATCTCCCCTATGAGAGAAGCTAAAGCCTCACAAGTAATCTTTCTCTCTGTTTCTCCCTTTTTTAACTGGAATGGTAATGTTCACCAACTGTGCTGCGTTTCGTGCTGCATCTTGCAAGGTTCGAGTGAGTTGTTGGGAAGCTTCTTCTCGCAGCGCGTAGAAGAGAGTAGGTGATCCATCAAAAAGTGCAACGTGCAAAGAAGATCTGTCCTTGTGACAGTAGTATCACGCCTAGAGATCCATGACATATATTTTTGTAGTATTCAAATGTTGTTTTTCCCTTTCAGCCTCATAGTGGCCCACCAGTGCCCTCTTGAAAATTTTGATATTACAAATATCTGGGGTGACACTGGCGAGAAAATTGTATAATCTCTATAGATAATTTCTCGCAAAAATACACCACAGGATAATTTCCGAAACTAATAAGGTAAGAACCCCTCAATTGGTGATCATACATCATGAAGAGAGCCCCTTTGGATGGGTTGCAGAAACATGAAGCTCAGTGTAAAATTGCAACCAATCCCAAAAGAAGTTAAAAGCAACCTACTACCCTCTGAACCAAAATTTTTCTTCTCTCTGAATACATCTCTCCTCCAGTGACCTCCATGACAATATAAGTAATCTCCAAGATTTATGTTATATATTTTTGAAAATTATCATTTTTTATTTTCTGCCCACCTACTTATAAAAAAGAGGAATATTTTTTTATGTCGGCCTCCCCTTACGCCAAGAGATACCAAAGCAGAAAATAAATGAACAGTTATGTGTTGTGACTTGTGATAATGGTAACCCTATTTTACACCGCAAGAGCAATAATCTCCACCCAATCCCTATAAATATAAAATCTCTATTATTCAACCCAATATTTCCATTCTTCTCCCGGCAAACTGTCTCAGCCAAGGAACCCCTCAATCCCAGCCATATTTTTTTCTTCCAACCATCAAATCCATATTGAAATCATCCAATATCCCCGACACATATAATTCCAAAACACCAAAAACACCCCAATACTCTCTCTCACCACTTCCACACTATTATATTTAATCTCTCACTCCATATAGATTTTTTTTGCGGGAATATAATTAGTTTAATATAAGATGTTAGTTCGACCTTAATTGAGGGGATCTTTAATATATTAATTATTAACTTTATGATTTGTATAACATATAATATGGGTTTTTATTAATTTTTGGATAAAAAAAAATTTTTTAAAATTAATAAGACCAATATACCATTCACTTTTAAATCGAATTTACATATTATATATTGTATGATTTATTAATAATAATTAGCTACAACATCTAGTACATTTAAATTATGGGCGATTACTATATCGTTCACAGTGCTCAATCAAATAATAAGCATTAATTCGTGTATGTTTGTCATATAATGAGACATAATCATTAAACTATAATAAATCTTAAAGTTCAAATGAACCAAAAAAGGGTTAGATCTATGAAATTCTTTGAAATATTATATTATTTTCAATCCTCTAAAGCGTCTCATCACATATGCGGGAGACCGTGCTTTTCATAATCCAACCTTGAGTAATAATCTGAACTTGGCCTCCATCCCACACGCTTTCACCTCCCACCCCCCTTTTGTCATAAAAGACAGCTCCAAATGGATCATATGTGTGCATTGATGAGTGCACGATGACATTAATATGCAATACCATTTATCTCAAAAACGATGCCGGTCCTGTGACTATTGGGGCAGATCGTGATTGGAGACTCCAATGCACGTTCTACCGTCTTTTCCTACACCGATTCTTGCCATCGATCCAGCAAATAACTTCTTTTTTGGGCCCTGCGAGCGTTCAGAGGGATTTGTTTGTACCAATGTGGACGCAATTTGGATATTACCATCGGCTAAATAATATCCCTGTGTTTGTAGTGTCGTGTCCTTGAATAACATAGATGACAGGAGAGGTGCTACAGGCCGTTTGCAAGAGTTGTTGCAAACCTCGCCGCGCCTCCAAGGACATTAATGTCGGTTATTAGACCCAGGACCCGGCATTGCCCAAAAAATGTGCATGCGAAAGTGCCACAAGATCATAATCAGCGCGTACAGCTTCAAGGAATAATTAGGTGTTGGTTTCTCGCTACTCCGCCCAACATAGGTTGGTCCCAGCCAGCCGGTTGGACAATTTTTCCAAGTCCCAGTGGGCATGCAATCTAAACTCCCCAAGGCATCATGGGAAAACCACGTTTTTCGCCAATGTTGAAGCAACCGTGCAACATCCATTAGCATCAGGTCTCTTAAGATATGTCGCTCACGCAAAGACCTCTACAGATTGGCTGCGGGAGCAGAATCTCTTCAAACGTTTCAATTGTAGTTGATTCTGCCAATCTGGATAATATTCATATGTTACATCTGCGCTGGTATTCCGTAGCGCCCAAAATTTGAAAACGCCGCTGTGAGGACTTTTTGTAAAGGTAGATAAGCCCAGTCCCTACGCGATTCTATCCCTTCCGTTGCACAAAATGAGGTTGTCATGGGCCTTTAACAGGCATTGGCAATTCGCAGGAGACAAATTGTCGACTCCCCATTCGAAATCGGTGGCTACGAAACATTGCTTCAGGAATATTGTTGGATACTCTGAAACATAAATCATTCCATATATGCTTCGATCTGCTTCTTTCACGATCACCGATGAATCAATCTAATGACCAAGAAGTCGAACCTCCCATGGCTTGGGGGTTGATTATCCATATACTTCCATGGTAGGAAGCCTATGGCAAGGTTGTGGCTAGTATTGCATTGGTTAAAATTGTGTTTGTGGCCTCGTATTGCACTTGCGAGATTGTGCTCGGATCCGAGGATGAGGAATGAGGAAGATGAGGATGATAATGAAGAAATGGCATAGGACGTTTTCCAGTGTTGGGAATTCATATTTGGAATTCGGTGATGTTGTAGAGATAGATGATAAGGGAGTGAATGTTCAATTTGTTGGTGGTGGCAAAACGTTTTTATAGGGATAAAAAGATATCAAACATGTATCCTTGGTATAGAAAGATATCTGAATTGCTTAGAACGCGTTAGATTAGATCAGCGAAGTCACCATCCGTTCATTGGTATGGCTTGTCCCTTTTTCCACACATATTCGCAGCGTGTAAAAGCTAGATCACATGGCATCTTTGAATCGAGCTTTGTATCTGAATTGCTTAGAAGCCGTTAGATTAGAGTCGGCGGAAGATCAGCATTCCGTAGTCATTGGTTATGCCTTGTCCTTTTTTCCCCAAGCCACAATGATTCCCAATAAAAGCTATCACATGCATCTTGTGAATCAAGCTTTTATCCCTGAATGCTTAGAAACAGTTAGATGTAGATGCCGCGAAGTGCAGGCATCGCGTGTCATTGGTATGTGTGTCCTTTTTCCACACATATTCCAATAAAACTATCACATGGCCATCCGTGTGAATCAGCTTTATCTGAATTGCTTGAACCGTTAGAATAGATCCGGCGAAGATCAGCATCCGTTCATTGGTATGGCTTGTCCTTTTTCCACACATATTCCAATAAAAGCATCACATGATCTTGAATCAGCTTTATCTGAATTGCTTTGAACCGTTGATTAGATTCGCGAAGATCACATCCGTTCATTGGATGCTGTCCCTTTTTCCACACCATATTCCAATAAAAGCTATCAAAGTGCATCTTTGAATCAGCTTTTATCTGATTGCTTAGAACCGTTAGATTAGATCGCGAATCACATCGTTCATTGGTATGCTTGTCCTTTTTCCACACATATTCCAATAAAAGTATCACATGCATCTTTGAATCAGCTTTTATCTGAATTGCTTTGAACCGTAGATTAGATCGCGAAGATCACATCCGTTCATTGGTATCGCTTGTCCTTTTCCACCAATTTCCAATAAAAGCTATCACATGCCATCTTTGAATCAGCTTTTATCTGAATTGCTTTGAACCGTTAGATTAGATCGCGAAGATCAATCCGTCATTGGTATGCTTGTCCTTTTTCACACATGATTTCCAATAAAAGCTATCCGTGCATCTTTGAATCAGCTTTTATCTGAATTGCTTTGAACCGTTAGATTAGATCGCGAAGATCACATCCGTTCATTGGTATGCTTGTCTTTTTCCACACATATTCCAATAAAAGCTATCACATGCATCTTTGAATCAGCTTTTATCTGAATTGCTTTGAACTTAGATTAGATCGCGAAGATCACATCCGTTCATGTGGTATGCTTGTCCTTTTTCCACACATATTCCAATAAAAGCTATCACATGCATCTTTGAATCAGCTTTTATCTGATTGCTTTGAACCGTTAGATAGATCGCGAAGATCACATCCGTTCATTGGTATCTTGTCCTTTTTTCCCACCGATATTCCAATAAAAGCTATCAAATGCATCTTTGATCAGCTTTTATCTGAATTGCTTAGAACCGTTAGATTAGATCGCGAAGATCCATCCCGTTCATTGGTATGCTTGTCCTTTTCCACCACATATTCCAATAAAAGCTATCACATGCATCTTTGATCAGCTTTTATCTGAATTGCTTTTGAACCGTTAGATTAGATCGCGAAGATCACATCCGTTCATTTGGTATGCTTGTATCTCTATAAATACTGCAACTCGATTTAGAAGTAATACCACATATCTTTTGAATATCAAAATCTCGTTTACATTTCTTCTAGTTTAATAGTCATTGAAAATATGTCAAAAGCTTCACGTTCAATCCGAACTTCTCATACTCAAATGAAGAAGATAAACTCCTTTGTACTATATTTATGAATATTGCCCAAGATCCTAAAAAGGGCAATGATCGCTCTGGAACAAATTTATGGGAACACATTACACAAGAATATGCTCGTATGCTACCGGCACACATTTGTACTGACCGAACTGGCAAGATCGCTGCATAGTCGTTGGTCAAGTATATCAACATCGGTCAGCAAACTAAGAGGATGCATTCAACAAATAGAGAACATGAACCCAAGCGGTGCATCTGAACAAGATATTGTGAGTATCTTGTAAATTTGTGTTATTTAGTTTTTCTTATTTTTTGTTTTAATTGCGTTGTTTAATTTAAATTATATTTTATTTATAACAGGCTTGATAGAATCAAAGGAGTTAGTAAAGCTAGATCCCAAATTCAAAGGGTGGATTTAAGTTTGATCATGTATGGCCTATTGTCAAAGACATGCAGAAATATTGCAGAATTAGAAGCTTGCTAAATGTTGGAGGTCGAAAAAGAACTTCTGAAGGATCACAATCACAATCTTTCGGAATCGAGAAGTCAATAGGCTCTTCCTCATTTCATGTTGATTTGAATGATGATTTTGAATCTGATGAACATTGTAATGAAATTAACAATGTAGTGAACGTCCTACGAGAGAAGAAAGAAGGAAAAGATGAAGCAAAAACTCTCGGATGAGCGCAATCAATTTATTGCCGTAATGGAACAACAAACTGCACAGTTCAAAGAATGTTCGAACACAATCATGAGCTACTCCAAAAACAATATGAGCTTGATTTGTTTAAAGCTCAAATGCAACGAACAAAATAACATTGGCAAAACAAAAGAAGATAATAAAATCTTAAGAGTGAATTTAAATTTGATAGAAGATCCAGTTGTGCGGAGTCGATTAGACGCCAACAACTACAAATTGTGGCAAAGAGAAATCAAGAGCATGGAGAAGGAGTGAATCAAATCGTGATTTGTATCAATACTTTAAAAATTTGGGAGGAAGTGGGGAAGTGAACTACCGGAATTTTTAATTTTATTATATTTTTTTAAATTGTGTTTATTTTAATATGTAATATTATGTCGTATGTATTTTAATTTGTTGATGTTCCTAAGTCGATGTTGATGTATCGCTATGATTTAACTTTATTATGTTTCTGTTATGTTTGATGTATTTGGAAATTTTAATAAGTATATATTCAATATTAGTCTTGTTTCGATCGTATTAATGAGATCTTTAAAAATGGTATAATTTTTATTTAATAATACAAACCCTTAAATGTAAGTATTAACAAAATAAAAAATTACATATAAAAAATAAAAGGATATATTTGGAATTATAAAAAGAAGTAAGGACAAAAGGGTAATTTTCTTCCCTTTATTTAATTTGTCGCGGATGAACAGTGTAGCGCCAAATATGGCGCTACACTGTTCATTATCGCCATTTCTTTTGGCGTTTTGGCGCAATGCAGACACACCTTGGAGAGGAAATTTGGTGAGATGGGGTTTTGGGGTTGAGATTTAGTGCACATTGGAGATGCTCTAAAGGAGAGTGAAACCTCAAAAACTGAGGCACGTTAACTACCGTACGGCGCCCGGCGTTCCTGAGAACACCCATCATCACCATGTGCCCAACTTGCGATTATTTCATCCATTTTCGTCTCTTTTTTTTTTTTTTTGATAATAAATTAATAATAATATAATAATAAAAGAGACGAAAATGGATGGAACCAATCCATTTTCGACTCTACTCCTTTCTGTCGAACCAATCAAGATCTTCTAGACATTTTCAATTTTATTTATTATTTTGCCCTTACACCCAGTCCTATTGAGCAAATTATCAAAATGGTCCTTCGACTATGTCGATTTCACCAATTTAGTCCTAATCATTTTGATTTCTTTAATCAAATCCTCCGACTATCAAAATTTTAACCAATGTAGTCCTCCGGTGACTTGGATGGCCCAACTTCCGGCGATGGTAAGGGTAGTTTTGTAACTTCGCATTTATTCCCGCTGAATCCTAATATTTGGCGCTTTAATTAACCAAAAGCGTTGTCTTTAGTCAAAAATCCCCAAACTTTGTCAACATAAACCCTAGTGAAGTAGAAGGCGAAGTGGAAGTCGAAGTGAAGGCGAAGTAGAAGGCGAAGTAGAATGCGAAACTTGTCTGAAGTTCGAAGAAACAAAGTAATGGCAACTGATGGTGGAAGCGGACCAGGTATTTATACTTTGCACATCTTGCTTTTATTCTAATGCGGAAAGAAAGAGACTTGGTTTATTGTAGTATATTTTCAGTGGGGACCATATACATATGGATTTTCGTAGTTGGTAATGATGTATTATGTCTGCCTGCACTGTGCAATATTAAATTAATGGGGACCATTGTGTTGTCTGTGCATAAAAGGGCAGTTGTTGAGAATGGGACCAGTTGTGAGAAAATGGGGACCAGTGTGTGAGTAAATGGGGTACCAAAGTACTTGTTGTAGTCAGATTTGTTTTTTGTTTGTTTGTTTGTTTTTTTTTTTTTTTTTTTTTGTAGTCATATGGAACCATGTACTTTTACTTTTATTTGTTAATTTGTTGTCAGGCAGCATGTTTAAAGTGGTTTTACTTGCTTTGTTTAAACTACTTTTTTTTTTTATTGTGTTATTAATTATATACAGGTTGTTATAATTTCCCATTAAACCTAAAGTCATGGGGATGAGGAGTATGATGATGATGGGTGAGGAGTATGTTGATGATGGTAGTGAGGAGAATGATGATGATCTGGATGAGGAGTATGATGATGATGGTAGTGAGAAGTATGCTGATGATGGCAGTAATGTAGAAGATGATATAGAGTTTGATAAATGCAATTGATGAAAATGTGGAATTTGGAGGGGTTGGAAGAATAATGAAGAAACTGAACAATAGGAGAGAAGAAACTATTTTAGGTGAAAATGTGGACTTATCTGATGATAGGGAAATTCTGGAAAGTGATGAAGAAGTCCAAGAGGATGTGTGGCAGGCCTGGTAGGCCTACAGGTCAAGGTAATGTTCCAGTATTATGGATTGGGAGGACATTCACAACTAAAAAATATTTTAAAGAAGCAATTTTAGAGTATGGAATTAGAAATGGATAAGAGTTGATAGTACATCAAGAATGGACAAGGTCAGAGTTGTAGCCATTTGTAACCCATGAGGTTGTAAAAAAATTTTGGAAGATCACATTTGAGAAGAGTGCAGGTGAGGTGTGCTGGAGGTACTAAGTTTCAATGATAACACATGAGGTTGCTACATGAGGTGAAGAAGAATAAACTGCTGAACTTTCTCTCAACAGTAGGCTAAGGAGGTAGGAAGATAAGAACTTAAGATAATTCCAAGATGACGAGAAGTGCATGATTCCGGAAAAAGATTTGGAACTTCTGAGCATTACAGTTTGAAGTTCTAGAATAAAGCCTATAAGCAATGACTTTGCTAAGAGAGATATTTAAGGAGAAGCTGAAGATAACTTCCAAAAAAATATTGCTTACGAGATGTCTGAAATCCAGAAACAAATCCCATGTCCAGATTTTAATTTAAGTTAAGCTGATGATGGGGACGGCAAGGAAAAGGCTTAAGAGAGTTACGTGTGTTGGGAAGCTTGTTAGGGAAGGTTTCCAAGTATTGTAGGCCATTTAATGTGGTGTTGATGGTTGTCATATTAAGGGGTTAGGGCAGGTATGCTACTGACTGCAATTTCACATAGATGATGAAGGGATTTTTTCCACTGGCATATGCTTTTGTCGAAGGAGAGAATAAAGACAGTTGGTGTTTGTTCTAAATTTATTTGCAGAGGGGCCTGGAAGACATTGAAATCAATGAAAATAACCTAACATTTATGTCCGACAAGCAAAAGGTTGGAAGGCCTAAGAAGTTGAGAAGGAGATCTGCTGCAGAGTTGCCAAATGAAAAGAGAAATTAAAAGGAAGAAGAAAGCTGAGAAAGAACCTGTTTAAAAAGCTAACTAAAGATGTGGTTCATGTATCAAGGAGTTTTGTGAGGCTTCATTGTACACATTGCAAGCAACCAGGCCATAACAGCAGGACTTGTCCTTTGACAAACAAGGAAGGTATACATTCTGTTAATTGCTTCTTTTCCTTCACTTCAAAACTAATTGCTACTCTATGTTTCACAGAAAGCAAGTAACCCTGAACAACACCTTGGTGAAAGTAGTGCTACAATTGAGAATCCAGTGAATCAGAATCATACTCCAGCTAATGAAGTCAATCTTGAATATTTAGGTAATTAATTGTTAGTATTTTTAAACTGAATGAATTAATCATAATGAGTTGTCAATTAATTTTTTTTTTTTTTACCTTGTAGTTGACATAGAGATTACTAGGGATGTGAGAATGAGACTGATGTAATGGAGTTGATCCATTGTTGGATTGAATGGATGGAACTGCTGTGAATGGAGCTGAAGTCAATGATTTCACTGATTTAGGTAATTAATTGTTTGTATTTCTAAACTGAATGAAGTCAATCAGAATGAGTTGTCAATTAATTGTTTTTTTTACCTTGTAGTTAGGGGTGAGCATCGGTCGGTTTTCGGTTAATAACCGAAATAACCGAAAATTTCATGACCTTCGCATAACCGACCGAAATAACCGATGAACATCTCATAACCGAGCCGACCGAAAATCGAAAATTTCGATCGGTTATTTTTAACCGAAATTAATTGCCTAACGGACTGAAATTTCTTTAAAAATTTCTTTTTTGTAAATTTTGAACACATATTTGACATTTCCACTTAGTTCATACTAGATTACTAGATAGATGCATAATGCATTACTGTTACTGCCTACTGCATACATATTAACATATATATTAATTTTAGATAAATGCATACTGCATTACGGCATACATTCTGATACAAAATTTTATAAAATGAATATGGCATACATATTAACATTAACACGCAGTCTGTACACACGACATAACACATTACAGACTAGCTATTATTCTAATATATTTTAACTTTAAATTTATAATATAAATTAGTACTGGCTAATATAAAACAGAAAAGTAATGGGCTAAGTCAAAATGTGTAGGCTTCTCCTTCGGTTTTTCGGTCAGTTATTTTGTTTTTGGCCCAAAACCGATAATCGACCGAAAAACCGAAATGACCGATTTTTTTAAAGGTAATAACCGATAACGACCGAAAACCGAAATTTTCGGTCGGTTCGATTATCGGTCATCGGTTTTGCGGTCGGTCCGGTTTTTTTGCTCACCCCTACTTGTAGTGACATAGAGATTACTAATGGATATGAGAATGAGACTGATGTGAATGGAGTTGATCCATTGTTGGATGAAGTGGATGAAACTGCTGTGAATGGAGATGAAGTGAATCAGAATGATGTGGATGGAACTGCTTTTCAATGGAGCTGAAGTGAATGGAACTGATGTGGATGGAACTGATTTGAATGGAGGCTGAAGTTAATGTAGATGATCCATTGTTGGGACCAATGGGATGCAATTCAATCCATGGGAGGTTTTTGATAACACACACAAGAACCACCATGTGATGACACAGAATCAGAGGAAGCAACATCAGAAGCCTATGCTAGAGGACCCCCTAAGGCTATGTCTAAGGGGGGAGAAACAGAAGAAAGCATTGGGATTAACCAGGAAATACAAGACTAGATCTAAATCTATGTTCAAGAGCAAGTTCCATGGAAACTCTAAGGAGCCAATAGAAATTGATTAGGAGTATAACATATGAAGCTTTTCTTTTTTTGGTTGGTCATAACATTGCCAAACTGTGGCTTTTTGGTTGGTTGTTAAGTGTTTTGGCAGTGAACAACCCTTTGCTACTAAATATATGTAAACTATTTTGGGAAGTGAACAACACTTTGCTATTAAATCTATGTTTGACTCTTCTTGTAGTTGTCAATTAAACCAAACTTCTATTTTGGCAGTGAACAATTTTGACTCAATAGCTCTCTGCTAAGTACCATTCAAATAACCAAGTTAACATTATAAACCACACCAATAAACAACATAGACACCTCTCTGCCAATACCATTCAACACCAATAAACAACATACCAAGTTAAATTATAAACAACACCAAGTTAACATTATAAGGTTCAGGAACATAGCAACCATTTCATTGATTCAACAAATAGTTAACATGTTACAAACATAATATCAAGGCCAACATTTTAAGCCTCTTTTCCCTAACTTCAACACTAGATACAGATTGACAAAAATACAACATTGCCAAACCTAAGATTACAGTCCAAACGAACAATAGTTTAAGTGTAAACTTCCAAGTTCACACTTGATTTGCCATTCCATTCTAGTATTGCCAGCTACCCTAATTTTCCTTCTTAAATGCCTCCATTTTCTTCTTCATGTCGATTTATTTTCGCAATAATCCTGGAATTATTTTCTTTCGACCTTGAGCACATGGGAGATCGAACCATTTAATAAACCCACATCCAAACACATTGCCATGTACAAATAAAAATCTCAAATTTCACATTCGAACTTCAACAAAAACATTGGTGATCAAAATTCCCAACTAGGATTCAAAAAAAAAAAAAAAAAAAAAAAAAAAAAAAAAAAAAAAAAAACTACATTTGAACAAGAGCCCATATCTTCTCCCAGGATTATCATTTTGTCCATGAAGTTTTCAGATTCAACAAATGCCCACAATTACAATTAGGAACTGATATGAACTCACCGTAATGATGAACCCTCTGATCTGATTGGCAGGAAGAAGATGACTTTCGCCATGTTGGGACGAAGAAACAGTGTTGTTGGTTTGGAGAAGTGGAGAGAGTCGCAGACGGAGCGAAGAAGCAGTGTGGCTTCGTTGCAGATCTTGCTTCATCGATTATGGTTTCTGGCGTGAACAACGAACAAATAGCCGGTGACGGAGCATAGTGAACTTCCCATAATATCCCTCAAAATATGTCATCCAAGTCACCGGAGGACTACATTGGTTAAAATTTTGATAGTCGGAGGATTTGATTAAAGAAATCAAAATGACTAGGACTGAATTGTTGAAATCGACATAGTCGAGGGGCCATTTTGGTAATTTGCTCCCAGCCCTATTAGAGGTGTGGAAAAAAAAATACACCGGACTGATCAAAAAATTGATAATGAAAATCAAACTTTTTGAATATTTTGATTCAATGTTTGGTTGGTTATGATTGACGAATTCTTATTGTATATAACAAAAATATATAAGTTTCAAAAATATAATTAAACGAATCTTGAAAAATAAGTGTCACATTACACGATTCTATTTACCATTCTTTACTAGGATTTAAATTTGTGACCTAAGAGAAACTACAGAGATGCAAGCTACTAGCTACTTGGCATGCATTTGGTATTTATGCATAGATTGTTAAGATATGTTTACATGTAGTTTAGCCACACCCAGGGACGGAGGCAAAGTGCTTCCTTAGGGGGGCCCTTGGCCCCTCCCCCATCCCAAATATTTTTAATATTATATATGTATTAAATTTTTAAAAAAATATTATACAGAAATTTTAAAATTTTGTTGTCTTTTCAAAAATATTTTGGTCCCCTCCACTTAATTAATCATACAATTAAGTTATAAATTTCTTTATCTTCTCAATTTTTTCAGTTCTCCCGTATTTCAAATTATGTATTCTCTATATTGTTGACTCACATTCAAATTAAATCGCATTTAATCACTTACTAGTTTCTCTCTCTTTAGAACCATGCATATATGTGGCATATACGTTATAATATGATAATTGTCATTAACAAAATCTATGCATATTTTTCAAGTTAATTTTTGTTTTTTTATTTTTGTTCTAACTACTTGTTTGGTTAATTTAATTTTTGTTTCATATTTATTTTTATCTTAAATAATTGTTTTGTTTGATTCTAAATCATGGATATCAAGATGCATTGTTTGGTTAATTATGTAAATTTGTGGTTGTGTGATAAATTTTGTATTTAATTTAAATGCATAATAATGTAACGATTGTGTAGTATATGTATTTGGAGAAAAAATTGCTATTATGTTATGTTGTGAAGAGGGTTTTTCAAGAAATAATCAATAGTCTTTTAAAACATGCCGTCATTGCTATTATGTTATTTTGCAATATGCTTTGTACGGTTTAAAAGAATAAAAACATGCATGTTTTACTTCAGATGGGAGGCAACCTCAGTTCTTGAAGCTGAAACTTTAGCGTTGAGGAAAGTTGTTCAGTGGTGTGAAGCAATGGCTTTGCGGCCCTCTGCCATTGAGGTCGATGCTCTAGATCTTGCTCGTTTGGTCACCTCACCGGACGCGAGGTCCCCATGGAAAATCGGTGACTCGATCCTTTACATTCGCTCCTCCCTCCTGTCTTGGGGTTCGATGTTAACGCATGTCTACCAGGAAGCCAACCAAGTAGCCGACGCCCCGCAGCGGGGTCTAGTTGCAAATTCTCCCGCGGTTGTTTGCCTTTTTCTTACCTTACCTGTCAAGGCTAAATTGGCTCTTCTGTATGACTTCGGGGGTTTTGCTACCGCCGGGCGATTCGCCTTTAATAATAGTTACTTCGCTTAAAAAAAAAAAAAAAAAAGCATATTGCAAAATAATTTAATATAGATTCATATATAAATGATTTATTCTAAACTTTATTGAATTTGTAATGTAATGATTATTTTAAGATATTGAACGGGATATCAATGTATTTGATTTAGTACTTCAAATCGTAATTGGCCCCCCGCACTATTCCATCCCTGGCCACACCTGAATACAGGATGGTAACTAAAGTTATCACCTGTGTTCGGGAATTCCACGAATATAATCTCAATTCTTGAAAATTTTTTTGTTGGCACAAGTGTAAGGGCCAAATCCAGCATCAGGTGTCTAAGGAAATTGTTAACGGAACCGATAAACGTCCAGAGTCTAGTATCTGGCTCTCTAAAATATGTGACTTGTATATAAGCAATAGTGTAGTCTCGTCACTATTAAGTACATACTATAGTTTTTAACGGTAGTGAGGTAGTCGGGTATCCAATACTGTGCAGCAGCAAAGCGAAGCCACCACTGGATTCCTGTAGAAAGGCGCGGCAAAACAAACGAACGATTGGAAAGCTGAACTTTTGAGATCTGATGAGAGAGAAACAGTAACACGAAGCCAAGAGATGTTGAGCTCATTGACGTGTTGCTATGATCATGTCTCCCAAGAATGCGTTCGATTCTAAATGAATAGAGGCCTGATGGATGGTATCATCCAATAATCTAAAGAATAACAAGAGTGACAATTACCACAGGGACCTTCCTGGATGCCACAAAAGAGGTTAATCATAGATATATGAGAAAGCACCAAGAGAAGATTTACCCCCCCAACCCCCCCCCGTTGTACCAACTACAATAAAGAAGGTACTAGAATCAAGTTTACGTTAATCAGAGGAAGGGTAGGTGACGATCATGCAAAATGGATTAAGTTGCTTTGGTATTGCCCATAATATTCAACAGAACCGCAGACGCGTCTACATTTTCAGACTCCACTCCGGCAACGTCTAACCAGCTTGATCCCTTCACAGCGCTATAGCTTCTGCATCCAAATCCAAAGTCGACCCATTCACCATTGTATGTTCCACGGCAAGCAAGAATGGAACATTGCTGCTGTGTCTGTTGCTGTGCCTCACGGAGCGCTGCCAATGCTCTGGAATGCGCCAGGCTCGACATACAGAGATAAGTGCGCTGCAAACCATCACGATAGGTAAGGAAAAACAGGTATAAGAGTTGAGGAGGAGCACTCCAAACTATTAGAAAATTGAAGATCACTGGAAAAATATTGTACCTCCAGAATGTTATGGTTCGCAGTAGGCACTTGCTCGCCACCGTGCAAACACCTTCAGGATAAGCAGCACACAAAAGTAAGAAACTACTGAAAAACATTTGCACAGTTCAACTATACAGACCACTTGACTTTCAAACCCTCTCTAGTGATGCAGGTCAGAAGCAACCTGCACCCTAAATTCGAACAAGTTCAGTGGATCGTTTGACACCTCTAGCATCGTATATCTACTGACACTGTATCGAAAACAGCTTATTGTCCTCCGTGAGTAGTGTCTTGACCAAGCATTTGGTCTTGTCCTTGTCTAAATTAGGAAAAGCAGACCAGACCACTACAGCATCAGTAAAGAGAATTTATAGGAGCTACACAGGATGCACGTGGAAAGCCAGAGGCCATTACCATGAGAAGACTGTAATTAATACAGGTATGGACACAGCATCACTTCATGATCTAAACATCTAGCAATTCAGAGCTTCAAATGTCCATCTCAACATTTCAGTCAAACTTGAGAGAAAGTAAATAACCTTCGCAGTAGTCAGATCCTGTTTAAATGTGAAGCAGCTAGTTGCAGCATCTGCTCCAGCATCCGGCATCTATGTAGCCTGTCACAGGAACCAGTGAAAGATCAGCTCAAAATATCCGACAGAAATCAATCAATATCAAATGTACTAAGTAGTATTATATATAGTACTAGTGAGTACGAGTATCATACTAGCGTGTACGTTATGATATATATAGGTATAGAATTATTACTATTAGGGAGGGGTTGCAGGTAACAGGCCCCAAGATAAAAAGTGCAGATTGGTTTGGATCACCATATTACAATCCATATCAACGGTGAGGGTTGCAGTAAATAAGGAAAAAGAAGACCAATGCAATTTGTACCTAAATATCTGAAACTAAAAGTTTTAATTGAATTATAAAAATGTGACCTCGTGTTTTTTAACTTAAAAAACCTCAACATTAGATGAACTCTAATAGGCGGCTGGGTGATCGTGTCCTCACTTCGTCTTACCAGAGGACCTTGCCAAATACCTCTTGAAATGTCCAAAATGAAAGAAATTTAACAGTTGCAACCAATATGTGAAATCATGAACATGACAGTGTAAAGTCTAAAGGAAGGGTAAGGAGAAATATCAACATGCCCAAGTTCAAATCAGTAAAGAATGATGACACTTGACAGTGAATGGCTATATTGGGAAATAGCAAAACTTAGAAGATTTCTTCAAATTTAACATGATCATGAAAGCAAAAAACCTTCGCACTGTTACATGAGCCAAATGGGGGCCATGGTACCTGAGAACAAGCTTCTTGATACCTCCCAACTGCACAAAGCAGATGTGTGCCAGATAATGAATTGTCTGTTCTAACCATATTTGCGGCAACCACCTGTGCAAGTATAGCAAGAAGTGAGGAAGTATGAGATGAATATCCAAATAAAGTCTAGCATAAAAGGACGCAGTTAGAGAAGCAAGTACCTTCACTGCAAGTTCAAGTAGAGACTTTGACACTGCAGATGAAAGAGCAACAGCACGTAATGCATTTGCATAAAAATAAGAGCTTTCTGGAGGAGTTGAAAGTAGCAAACTAACAGCAGCTTCTAAGTTTCCAACAGACACAAGTCTGATAATGAACAAGCATAGCAGAATATAGGGCTAAACAGATGATTTAAAAAAATCAAATCCTTAATGAATTACAGAACAACTGCCAAAAAGAACATGTATTAGGAAAGGCAAATATTACATGGCAGCCTTGGCAGGGCAATGTACTGCGAAGAAGTTTTTTTTTTTTTTTTTTCTTGTAAATTATCTTTATACTAAAGGTTCCCCCAAGCCCACCCCAACCCCCCCCCCACCAAAAAAATAATAATATAAAAATTGGGGGAATGAAGTTAATTTCTAATGTTCGATAACTACAAATTTACCAAATGGGTAATTGGGCATGGAAAGAAAAGGGTTTCAGAATTTTAAGCGTGAGCCCCATATATAAAGAATGCATTATATTTTGAATAATATCCATGGGTTTTTATTTATAATGAGGGTTTTGGGTTTGATTGTTTAAATGAAACCCATCACCTGAAACTACTTAATTTAGGGTAGATTCTGTTTACAATCTCTGGGTTCCAGATGTCTGGATCAGTAATTTTGGTTTTTGGGTGGTATATCACCTGAATTGTGCCCACGTCTAGAATTTATAGTGTTTGGTGGGTTAAGCTTAGACCTGGCAATTATGGACACGACCCGTTAACATGACATGAAACCGGACACGAAATAACGGGTTAGTGTTTAGCCTTAACGTGTCCGGGTCGTTAACGGGTTGACCCGTTATGTTTCGTGTCTTAACAGGTCAACCCGTTAAACCTATTAAGAACCCGTTTAACCCGTTAATATTATCGTGTCAACCCGTTTTACACAAACCTGTTTATAACCCGCTAAGAACAATTTCTTGATGAGATTACAAAAGATATCATGAACATGACTAATGATGAATTTACTACATTAGACCAAGATCATATTACCAATTATTGATGTTCAACAATATGAAATTTGAATTTTTATTGTATTCAATTTTATTCTAAAAACTAGCATGGACTTCTTTAATTAGGATTTTTGAATGTTATTTTTATCATTTTTATGAATGTTATAAATTGCAATATTTTTGTTTAGTTTGTTTGATTGAATTGTGGGTAGTTTTTTTAGTTTTTTTTTTTTATATAAGTAATTTAAATTTTTAGTTTTTTTAAAATATTTTAATATTTTAGGGGTTTAAACGAGTTTCGTGTCATAATCGTGTCGACACTATCGCAACTTGTTAACCATTATACGTGTCTATCGTGTTAACCGTTTAATCCCATTTGGAAATCGTGTTCGTGTTTCCGTGTTAAAAATTTGAACCCGTTAACTTACGTGTCGTTGTCGGTGTTAGCCTTTATCGTGTTCGTCGACGTCGATCTGTCTATCGTTTGTACCAACCGATCTATATATCGCGAAGGATTTGCTACCTGTCTATTTTCACGGATCTGCTAGTCTAGTAACTTAAGTTCCTATGATCTCAGCCCATCTGAGACTAGCATATATAGAAAACATTGTCTGGTGACGAGAATGTATATATCACATGAAGACATATAAATGACAGAATCAGAGTAGCTAAGTGAATAGCAACTCACGTAAATTACACGATTTTGAAGCCTCTTCCCTCCAGTTTCTCATGCCACAGGTATACGCTCAATAGTAGCACCTTCAATAACTCCTTCATTCTTCAAAAGCCATAAACTCAGTTTACTCTTACCGCTGCAGAGAGATAGCCAGCTCACTTTGCATGACATTGTGGCAATCATAGCCATAATGAAACTAGCTTTTAAAGTGTCAAATATTTCATTGTGAACAAGTTAAATGACTAACCACCACATTCCTTTCCTCTGATCCAGGGCTTTACTTTTCCCCTTGATGATATCCTATTAAGCATAGTTGCCTCATCAAGTTCCGGAGCTGATGTAGATTGAGAGACTGTTGGAGACTTGTGTTAACCAACTTCTTCATCCAGTGGTTAACAGCATTAGGTAATTGCAGCCAGAAAAGTGCTTCCATTGGTTCACCAAATAATGGCAGCGGCAAAAGCAAGTCTTACTGCACAACCTTTGTTGACTATACTACCATAGAGTTTCACCATCTCATTATCAAGCATGCAGCCTTGAGCACAAACAATGGAAATAGAAATAAATTGCAATTACTACCAATCAAGTTATGACCAAAATATGGAAATGTTCAAATAAACATTTCCTAAAACATAGAGCAGTACACACCTTCTCTACGATAAGGCTCCAATACTTTAAGAAGCATTTCGGCACTACAGAGTCACCAATGCGCGGGGAATGCAACATGTAACTGCAAAGATCACTAGTGGAAGAGGGAGTTGCAGTAACTTCATAATGCCCCTTGTTCCATTGTTGTACTGGACTGTATTGAACCATGATGGCTTCAAACCCAGCTGTAAGATTGTCCGCAATGCCTGTAATAAGTTAAACAAACAAGGCAGAAAATAAGTTTTGCTCTTGGATGATGGGTGCTATTTTATTACTCCAGCTGCTTCTTCAAGATTGAATGAAGAACATTCCAGAAGGAGAAGGAAATTTAGTGGCTGTTGTATGTCCAAGTTTATTGCACATGTGACTAAGTTAAATAAGTGTATCCAATCCTGTGTGGTACAACAACACCATCAACACCATATACAGAACTATCTCTGAATCCATTTAATAAAATATTATTATTTTACATAGGCATTAGACCAAATAATTGGATTCAGGGGTTGTTTTTTTTTTTTTTCTTTTTTGGTACAGCAGAAACAATATATAGAAATTGTGGTTTTATCCATATTTTCTAAGCCCCCCCACCGCAAAAAAAAAAAAAAAAAAAAAAAAAAAAAAACTTGTTGGAGGCAGTTGGGGTGTTTCCAAGATAGTTACACCACACTATCTGGACCCCAGACCAGATTAGCTAGTTTATCCGCACAATGATTCAGTTGCTGGTCACCAGAAAGTGTGCCCTGGACACTACTGCTACAACCTATGTTAATTTATGTTCTCAAAGACATGGCGAAGGAAAAAAAAAAAAAAAGTATACTATAAGAATCTGGGAGAGAGCATTGATATATACGAACTTACCATGGCATGTGGTGTAGGTAATAGTACAGGAGAGCACAAAGGCACTGGCCGGTATCTCTCTTTGATTGATCGAGCCTGGGGGCATAAGCTATTTTTGTTATCATTTCTGCAAAAATGAAAGCCAACAGCAAATAAGATGTTGCAACTCCAAGAACTAGAGATACCAAATGGAGAAAATAAGCAATAAACAATGTGTCAATGATGCATTAAGGATTAAAGAAACTGCATTAAGAGAATCCAAATCAAAGTTCTTCTCACTATTGAATTTGGTAATTCCCATAAACAAATTAGAAACCATGAACTTGTCAATTCTTGTGAAACACCCTACTAGAACATGGCAAACCAGTTCCCCCACCCTACTAGAATCAGCAATAAGATGTGACTAATAAGGTCACTTTGAAATTCTATATTTATTCACATAGTAATAGATACTGAGAAAAAAGGGATATAATCACACTACTTCACTCCAAAGGTGTGTGACTCTCTTTCCCTTTTTGGACACTTTACGTAATGCTGCTTTATATACATTTTTCAAGAATTCAAACCCAAAAATGATAGTGATGTGATGATTTCACGAAGTTCAAACTCAACTGTTGCTTTTACGTTTTCTTTGTATAATATCTCACTCAAAATTTCCCTTAAACTATGTGACTATCCAATCTGTATCACACAAATGGAGCAGGATGAGATAAAAGGAATAACAGAACATAGAAAGCATAGCAAACTCAAATCCTTGTCAAAACATACATATTAACATCAAGAAGACGAAAGCTGCTATCAGCTCCAGCAATGCACAATATAAGTGGATCACTCTTAGCAGTTCTCAAAGGCAACCAATCAAGTTCCAAGACAAGAGTTCCAGGGAATTGAGGTTGTAGAAGCGAATTGGCTAATGGATCTGGTGAATCCTGCAAATCAGACACAATTTGAAAGGTTTAATTGAGAAAATGAGAAATATGTTAGGGCCCTCAAGTAAAGAAAGTTTAGATGCATGTCACAAAGCATGCTTTCAAGTTCCAACTTCCATGGTCCGATACCAATTAATCTTTCATATATGGCTAATGGCTTTGACAAAACAGGAAGAGAAGGTCAAAAAAATACATGAAGGCATCAATTATTTGTTAAAGTTTTATGCATCAAAAACCAATTACTCTATCAATTATGCAACTAATATTGGTGTGATTGGTTAGAGTTGGAAAAGCTGTTTGCTCCATAAGCTATTCCAAGGAGCTTATAAGCATAAGCTAAAAACAGTTTTAAAAGGCAGTTAAAAATGGTGAACCTTATAACTAAATGTGCTTATTATAAGTTGTATCCAAATTGGCGTATAAGAGTATCATTTTAACTGGCCTTTGTTATGTAATTTTCATAACAAATTTGATCATACATACCCCCTTCATCTTGACAGGGAAGAAGAGGAAATGAAGGATATAAAAATAAAAACAGAAATACAAATGTTTTTCTTACCAAATCAAATACAGAAAATGTGTTATCATAAAATAGAATAGCAATGCGCCCACGGCTACGATCCCCAGGAACAACAGGTGAGAATTAATTCTCCGTATCCCTTCCCTGTGAGTGTTAAATGAGGATGACTGGCCAGTGACAACATCCCACCAGCGTATGTTCCCCAACCTGTCCCCATAACCTGCATGGTAATTCAATTACTGCCTATAATTAGGAAATGTGGTAAGAAGAAGCATTATCAGGTTTAAGATATATAGACTATATCAAATGTACCACGTGAGGCAGACGATAGGCCATGGCTGTTACCAATCCATCAGATGCAGCAAATGAAGAATTAGGCCACTTTGGTCTGTAAGTAGACAGTGTTGTAGAAATAAGCAGTTTTAATCAAGGAAGTGGCACATAAACTATGATCACAATAAAGAAAAGGTTCCTTCACCTCTGTAACCCACAACTCAAAGAAAGGATCATTTTGCAGAAAAATATAATATTGGTTACAATTCATTTCTTTAAACATAAATGAAATTGATGAACTGAAAATTCCCTATTTTGAAAAAATATATTAAATTCACTGCGACTGGATGAAAAAATACCAAGGTTTGGCAGGTTACAAGCTCACTGCAACCTCTAACACCCAAACACTCAGTTTGTGATGAAAACTATTTATAGGTTTATTGAATTCATTTTATTGAACCAGCAATCAAATGAAAGATGAAGAAAAGAATTTGTCCATCTGATAGGAAGTTAAATGATGCTACTGAAACCAGACCATGCAGTATCACTTGAGTCAAATCATTTGGTTACTAAATCCAACTTTTTTTATTGTTTCTCCCACATTGTAATCAACTGCTACATAATATATTGGCAAATGTGCATAAATGATTAGATAGTTATATTTAAATATAATGTTCCTTGAATAAGTCCTCAAAACAGGCGAAATTTTGATATTGAATGGAGTTAAAATAGTTTTATAACTTATCCATTATCACAAAATGACACAACAAAGTTTTTATGGAATTGCTGCATTAATATGCAATATCGCCCTAGTGATCCAATTCATCCAACCAATTACTTTATCTTATTTTATTATTACTCTGTATTATTATTTTGACAAGTTTCATCCAACCAAATAGTTGATTGTCAGGGCAAAAACTCAGTCAAGTTCTGTAGTTTATACTTCAATAAGTATGCATACCTGAAGTCTCGGATCCTTCGTCCATGAACCTCAAAAACTCCAAGCGCCCCATTTGCCAATGCAAATGAAAAAGTTTCAGAAAACTCATCTTGAGATCCATCAGTACCAGATTCTGCAATCAAAATTGCTCTTCCCGCATAAGTAGCACACACTAGCAAATAAGAAACATTCAACAAAGTGCTGCAGCTACAATTCATTAGAAAGATTTAGCTCACTAGAGTCCAATGGAGATGCCTTTGGGGAAGATGTCTCAGCCGACACTGCTGTATGATCTTTAGATGATGGACGTGGGACTGTTGGAAGACTCCATTCAAGTACAGTGAATGGCAGAGCTAATGATCTAAGCTGCATAATAAAATTCAATACAATATGAGCCAACCTCAAGGTAAGCAACCAAAAAATGGAAGAGCATTGAAGTCTACAATGCCAATAACCGAGATTAGAAGAAGGAACTGTGTTGAAGCTAGAAGATCTATCAATCTCTGATTTAATTACAATCAAGAAGTTACAGTATTGCGCGCACACACACACGTCAGCAAAGGCACAACAATGTAATATTATTTTCAAGTTTTGAATTAAAAATTATAAATTGAGAATGATCTAAAACACTTGATATGCGCAAAAGTAACAGTTGGGACTTGGGAACTGTGAAGCCAGAATGAAAATACAAACCGAAACAACTGTAGGCAATTAGGATCTCAATTTTGGAATAAGAAGGTAGGTTCTGCAAAATTGGAAATGCAGGTGATCTCTACAATGTTGTAAGAAACTTCAGGGAAACTCTACAGAATTGTCCATGGAATAAAAGAAAAACTCCCTCCTCTCCAATAATTTTATCCCTGGAATCTCTATGGCATTCTCAAAAATCTCAAGTGCACCTCCTCATGATACCCAAACACCAACCATGCTATGCTCCTCACAACCAATATGATTTTTATAGTTTAAGTTTCC
Source organism: Ipomoea purpurea (assembly GCA_009835305.1). Lineage (NCBI taxonomy): Eukaryota > Viridiplantae > Streptophyta > Magnoliopsida > Solanales > Convolvulaceae > Ipomoea > Ipomoea purpurea. Next base: position 38,563 of record VALG01012788.1, read on the forward strand.
TATAGTGAAAAACTAGAGAGAGAGAGAGAGAGAGAGAGAGAGAGAGTTTATAATGATATGGGTTCAACTAGCTAATCAATTCGATTCAACTTTTGAATCTTGGTTTGACCCAAATCCATTATGGCCCAATTTGTTCACTTGCCTGTTCCCTCAATTGCAACATTTATAGTTTTCAAAACATGAAAGTTTCAACCATGTATAAGTGTTATTTTCATTCAATAAACCTGTTTGTTAAACAAAAAAGTTACCAACTCCCTAGGGCAGGAAAAGATTTCACTAGGTGCTTTTCAAATCTTCATTATTTCAACATTCAGAATCCAAAACAATTTGTTTATCTAAAACTATAAGATCCAAAGTGATAACTAGAATCAAACAAATAAAATGCCACTGGAATTAAATAAATAAATAAATAAATAAATAAATAAATAATAATAATAATAATAATAAAACAGTCCACAAAACTTGTAAACAATTATACAAAATGGAGGAATGAACTGATGTACCATTATTGGAGTCTTTGTCATTGCCCAAACTTCTACAGGAGCATCACGAAACAAGATTAGAAGATACCTAAATAGTTTTGCAAATTATGAGAACACATTTCTTGCAGTTGCTCAAGAATTATGATCAGCAAGAGCAACGAAAATGTCCAATGCACAGAAATTTATATTTTAATTCCTTGAGATGTTTAAAGGGAGCTATTGTTGAAAACCAATTAATCAACCCCAATTGAATCCATCAAGTTTCCAGTTCACGGTATGTACAAAAGAAGCTGAATGCAGTCAATAATTTGTTGAAAAGTGAACTAAATGATGTATAAAAGTAGAAGGTGGTAAGCCAATAAATAAATATATTACAGGACAGTGGCTAAAACGAAAAACCCGTAACAGTGTACCATCCAAACTTCACAAATCACAACTATGAAGTGATAAATAACTGGAGTTAGAGCATGACGAGTGTCTCAAAAATAAAATTAGAAATAGAATAGTAATTTATCAATAAGGAAAAAATGTCACAAAGCATTGTTGTTAAGGCGTCCGGTCGCTTAACAAGCTTGCCTCGCCTTACCCAAAAAAACCCCTACTAATACATAGTTGAGAGCCTGAGACGCTTCAATGATGGTGGTCACTTCAATGACTACAGCCATACAAAGACACTCTTTTCAAGGGCATAAAAAATCATTGTGGTTCTAGAGAAATGAAGCCTATGATAAGGTCATAAAGATTAAATAATAACAATGATAAATTTCTTGAGAACTACATAACTTCATATGATTCAAAAAGGACACGACCAATGGTGCTTAATTGTGTGCTGACATAGTAGAAGAATATCAGTTGCCTTGCAGAGACATGCAATCAATCAGCACAGTGGCAGTAAATAACAGAAAGAATATTCAGAGATTTAGGTCTTCCACAAACCTTCCAGAAGATGAGGCCCTTAAAGCTCTTATAGGTGCTCGTTCTGGTCTCTGAAGAACTCGAAATGTTCGATTAAGCCCACTTCTAAGACAAGTCACGACAAGCCTATTGGTAAAGCCGCTTTGATTTTTCCGTTCCCTGGGGAAAAAAACAAAGTTAACATGTAATAAAAGTTTGTATATGAACGCTGATTGCTGAGGAACACTAGTAAAGTACTTGAAAAAGCAACCCATTGCTTCAAATGAGTAAAGTGATTGAAAAAAGCTTCTCACTAGACATCAACAAATGAGATGTGCTAAAATTTAATTGTTCCAAAGAAAATGATAAAGCTCAAGTAACATGTTCCTCACCTGTTGTGTAAGAAAACGACACCAATCTAGAATTCCCAAGCCACCGTAATCCCCTAACAACACTGTTATGGACAGAGAAACTAGCAGCGACAGCATTGGCAGAAACATCAATGACCTCAATTGAAACCATTTAGTTCCCAAAGCAACTAGCGGAACTGCTACAGCTGGAGAGTTTCCCCCACCTTAATGTTTTAAGACACTTTTAGTACACAAAAAAAGTAGTCTCCTATAGGGTCTTAGTACATGTTAAACTTAATAACTATTCAAAATAGTAATAGACAACACTCACGTGCCACAGTAGAGGTCAAAGAAGGTGATGTACAGCCAGCATAGTCACTGCTGAAGAAAGAAGATGAAGCTGTCCAACTAGGCTAATCTGCATAAATAGGTTAGACCTTGAGCTTTACAAAATGATTAAAAGATTGCTATGGCAGCAAGAAACTTTATAAAATGTAAAGATCTATTTGAGTCTTGAAGGCCAATAAAATTTAATTGAGTCATGATTTATCATGCATTCATAATAATACCCCATCCACAAACAAGGAAACGATTCCCTAACCCACAGGCCACAACCCACCTAGAAAAAGAACAAGAATGGACTACGTCCAGACTACGTAGCATGGTTCCACCACAAGCTAAAAGATATTTCTCCCAATTAAAGCCTTAACATATATAGCAAGAAAATTAACATCCAGCTCAACCAATGGAGACAATCAGTACTAATCTCACAAATTTTTAGTCTACAACATCTGTAACCATGCTCTTAAAAATCATCAAGTCCAACACATCCATCAACTAAAGGCATTAGGATCTTATGAATGACTCCTTATATAAATATAAATATAGTCGACCTATAATCTTATCCATCATTTTCTTCAGCCATAAATTCTGAACACTAGTCTTTTCAGTTTTCCCTGACAAACTTGATGCAAAATCAAGGTTGTTCTAGCATAAAATAGAAAATGGGAGTATTAGACTTTGTTTTTCTTAGTATGGTGGTTAAAACAGTATATGTCAGGCAAATGATTGACCAATAATCATTATTTTGCAATTCTACTAGGTCTCTTACTTAAAAGAGCAAGGGATACAGAAAATACTATTTTGGGACGAATATGTTAGTATACATACAAACCTTAAATGACACCTCTTTGTCATTTTTAGCAGCATTTGATAAACAGCCACTGTTACTAATAGCACCATTTGATTTCATTGACATAGAACTATCTGAAGGCAAAATATCCATCTGAGAATCCTTTTGCTGAACTAGAGATTTACTAACTTCCACTGCAATGCCAGGTTGTATTTTATCCTTCTGGAGTATCTCCAGATCCTTCAGCAGTCAGGAGCCATTTCCATACTTTTCCATCATCAGAAATAGAAATTAATGGTGTTTTAGAAATGACAAGAGATTCATCGCTAAAATCGAATGGATTATCAAAGTCCAATTCAAGAGATTGGCATCCATCTGAATAAAGTTTGCTGATATTTTGGAGGGTAGCATCTGAATGGCAGATGGTAAGTGCAAGAACTGAAGGAGAAGGGACAGATGAGCCGAGTGAGGGCATCAATTCTTCCATAGCACAGATGGTGTACACCTGCTCTCCTCTGTTAAAATATGCAATGTAAATACAGGCTTAAGTCTTTTAGAAAAGATAATCTATAGAGGAAAGCCTTGCAAAGTTTATGTGGAAATGAAATAAAAAAATTTAAGCCATTAGAAGAAGACAGCAGATGGGTTACAAAGTCTCAATTTTGAATAAATAATTAAATATACATGTCAAGGAAAATATTATCTTATGCATCCTGCAAAGTGCAAACACAACAAACTCCATGGACATTGTCATGTCCAAAATTACTAAAACCAAATATATGCATTAAGATCCCAGTCCAGATAGTATGGGACCGTAAACTCCACAATCCGTATTCATTTTATTAACAGCAAACATACAGTGGACTTGTTAAGGAATAGGCTTGAACAGGATTTGAATCTTAATCTGGTCCCGCTAATTTTTGTTACACGTTGTTTGGACTTCCAGAACATAGTTGACCAACACCACGCATAAGCTACTAAAGTAATTGTCTATTTGTCTATACAGTTATTTATAATCAACTCAGCTAGAAACATCAGAATTCTTGGGAAAATCAAAAGCTCCTTGCTTGTGTAAATTTTAAGCATAATGAATAAATACCAAAGGTATTCACACAATGATCTTCAAAAGCCTCAAGGAGTATCGAGCTCAATAAAATGCTCTTTGCAGCAAGTCTGTTGTTTCTCTTAATAACACACTTTGACTATTCATGCATGATACAACTAACCTAAAAATAATAATTTTAAAACTAATTCTCTCAAAAAAGTACAATGAAGCTTTTTCCATGTCATTTTATCTCCACTTCTTAACTAGCAATTTGCCTCAAAGATAGTGTTTTGACCAAGTTGTTGTCACTAATCATGACATAGTTTTTTTAGTTTTTTTTTTTGGAAACGCTAACATGACATAGTTTCATTGCCCAATTCTACTCTGGGATTAAACAACTAAACATCTCATATTTGGACACAAGCAAATTTTTATTTTTTTAAAATTTTTTAGACATTGTAATTACCAGCTGAGAGCGGCAAGAATCTACCATTCTAGCCAATTACTAATGGTCGGTTATAGATTACTTACTTTTTCCTCCGCCAAATACTGACCATCCCATCAAGATGAGCACAGTACAAAACCTGCATATTTGTATCTGGTCAACACTTCCATGAATTTCCCACAACCTCTGGGCAACCCTGCAGAGTATATATGCCGTCTCATACTGCAAATCAAACACCACCAACTCTCTGGGAAAAGTAACAAATAGTATATGCTTTCCAGTTGGGCGAAAATGCAGAGCTAACTATGTAATTTGGGATGTAGCCAAAGCGGGAGCTCCATTAACACCGGCAGTTGAATCCCTCTCTAGCTTCTGCAATTCCGAGGTATCCGTGCGGATTTGCAGTTCTTTATGAGATATATCATTTTCAGAATCTCCAAGAGCTTTGACTGAGAGCAAGAAGCCTTTAAGCCCTAGAGCACAGAAACGCCGAGAGTCGAACGGATCGCGACAGAGACAGGAGAAGTACTCCGGAGAAGCGTCGTATTTGAAGAAGCAACGTCCGTTGAAGTGTTGTAGAGGCTCAGAAGCGAAGGTCCAGAAAGAGCAGCAATGGCCCAGGAATCGGGTCCGGTTTGGACCCAGCAGAAGGTCCTGGATTCCCGCTTTGAACTGGAGTTTACTAGGATTAGTGTCGAAGAACAAAAGAGGCGTTTTCGACCGCAAATCAAGGAGGCAAATACGGCCTTGGCGGTCACCGACGGCGAGAATGAGGTGGTTGATTGGGCGCGTCGGAGGAGAGTAGGAAGTGAGGCAGCGGGTGCGGGGACCACCGGACGGAGGTGATGAAGGGGGAGAGAGGCAGCCGAGACGAGGAAGGCGGGGGAGAGGATAGCAGTGACGAGCTGCATAGAGTGAGTTTCGACGACGGCAACGGAGCTGCCGGAGGCGTAAGCCAAGAGGCCGGTGGTGGAGAGATCGGCGGATCCGCCGTTGCTGCGGGAAGGTGGGCCTGGAAGCATGCAGTCCCATGATTCGTTTAGCGGTCGCTGGATCGACATCGTCGGAGTTGAATTGCAGAGATCAAAGAGGAATTGGGAGGGAAGAGATCTCAGGTGGAGACGAAGAAAGACGTGACGGCGACCATGGCGGTTGTCTCAGTCGTGCGTTGACACCTCAGCAGGATACAAGTCCGCCCGGTTGAACCGGAGAAGACCGCAGAGAACCGGGGAAAATGAAATTAGGAAAAAAGAAAATCAAAAATTGAACTTTACTAGCGCCCCGATAACATAGGTGTTGTGTCACTTCCCAAGTGAAAAAAATGTCATCTCATTACATGAGCTTCAACTTTTCTTCTTCTTCTTCTTTTTTTTTGTATAATAAGTAAATTCAATTTTTTTTTGTAATAATTTATAAATACATAAGAAAGGTCACAAACCTATAAGATAGTAATAATAACATTTTTACATTTATTTTTTTTACTCTTATTTTGATCATGTTTGATAAACGTTTTATAATATATATTGATTAAATTTGATTCAATTTTAAGATAGTACATAACTAATCTTAAATATTACCGACTAAATATGGTTTGATCAATAGCAATGTTGTAGAAGGTGCTAGCGCCGAGGAGCACTTAGTGCTTAGAGCATCTAGGCAGTCAAGTAATCCTAGTACTCGAATTTTTTCACTTAGGGCTGAGAGTTATTAGACTGTTATAATCTCTCAAACTAGTCAATGACATATGTTAGATGATTAGTTGAATACATGATTGGAGGAATATAGAAGAGGAGTAGCCGAGCAGCAAAAAAATCACTCGCCCGAGTTGTACCAACTCAACTGAGTTGGGCACCAACTTGACCGAGTTAGGCGTCAAACTTAGTGCCTAAAACAACTAGTCGGTTGGCCGACTAAAAGCAGCCTAGGGCTAAAATCACCTCGACTTAGGAACACCTAGCCCCTAGGCAGACACCTAGGTTGATTTTTACAACACTGATCAATAGTATAACAAAACTAATAGGACAAAAAAAAAAAAAAAACATTACTATAGTTGTGAATAAAAATAAAAATTAAAAAAAAATAAAAACAGAATTTGTTGGTGTTAATATAAACGCAGGAAAATGGTCAAATAAGGCATTAAACTTTACCTAAGAAGTCAATTAGGCCCTTAAACTTTTTAAAGTAGCAATTAAACACATTAACATTGTATTTTCGTGCAATAAAGTCTAAAAACCAGTTAGTGACCTGTTATCACATGTCACTATGGTTCCAGTAAACATTTCAGCCAACTTCGATAATATTTTCAACAATAAAATGATTGAAATCATTGAAAGCACCACTATTTGGCTCTCCAAGAAGTGTTGTATCTATCTCATTTAGCTTCATTTACATGCTCTATTTAGCTCAGAATTGATCAACCTTGCTCCAAATTGTTTATTCCCCCTTTATTGTGCAATTGGGTGAGACTACATAAAACACATTATTTAGTTCAAATACGCAACTACACACCAAAATATGCACCAAATGGGGTGAAATAAGGGATAAAATATAGCTCAAATAAAGTGTCACACACAAAAGTGAAACAAGCAACATTTGAACTTCAAATCTCTGAGATGAAATCTCTAAGATAAAATACAATACACATACATTTTCATTCTTCCATTGAGTCTTTTAAGTTTAATTGCAATTTTTTTTTAAATTTTTTAACTAGTTATGTAAAAATTAAATATTGGACCCTCTAAAATTTGAGGCAATGTACTATTGCACAGTTTGCACAACCCAAAACATGTATTCAAAATGCAAGTGTACAAGTAAAGGTGCAAACAATCTACAAACTTAATAAGAGCCCATAAAGTTAGGTCTTTAACAGAAACTAAAAAATGTTGGTGTAATTGTTAGTTGAAATGAATGGTTCATATTATTTTAATTTAGTATTTTTTTCTTCTTATTATTCTTCATACTTTACCCTTTATTATATCATTTGCTTTCTTAAATATCTTTACATTTTGTTAGTATAAACTTTAGTAACCGAATATTCCGTTAACTATTTTTTATTCTTAATTTACTCATTGATTTCATAATTAAGGTATTAGGTTCGAACTCATCTCAATCAAAATTGGTATAATTGTTGAACATATACTATGAATATGTTAGATTTATTAAAAAATACAAATATAAAATTTAACATGAACTTTGGTTAATTAATCAAGAATTCATTTATGTCAGAAGTGGCAATAAGAGGAAGCATTGATCACACCAAACTAGTAAAATTAATAGGATTCTGTGTTGCAAAAACAAGCTTGGTATTATCCAGTGAGGGTGTTTCCCTTAAAACTGCTATTGCATCAGTTAATCAAACATTTCTACTACATATCATATTTATGGATTCTTGAAATATTTACTTTTATAGAAAATTTGACAATATTGCATTAATATACGACAAGATACCGAATGATACTTTGATAAATTCTGAAACACTAATTTAATAATATACATTGAGCATTAAACTATTCACGCAATGCGTGTGTGTTAACTTAGCATCACTATAAAGTGCAATCATTTACACTATAACGTTAGGTGCATTTAATATTGTGTCGAGAGTGTACTTTATATTGTTGCACTCAAAAGTTGTTAAGGCAGTGCATAGTGTTATTACTTGCACTTCAAAGTTTGAGTGTACTTTATATTGTTGCACTCTATAATGTTGTTGCTTGCACTTCATAGTTTATTACTTGCACTTCAAAGTTGAGATATTTACAAAAAATGTTACCGCGTTATTTTAAAAAAAAATATTACTTTGATTAGTTAATCTTTCCAAATAGGCGCTCTGATTTGTTCATATTCTCTCATACGCGTCAATTGAAAAACTGCTCCTCATGAGAGAATTAAAGATTAATACCGAACACTTCATCTGAAAATCAACAATACAACCTACCATCATATAGTATATATATATATTATATTATATATATACTATCCATATATATTCAATAATATATATATAGTACCAACGTGAAAGGTAAATTACTTGACACTATATGGGCAAATGGTTGCACTTTTAAGTGATTTTATTTGCACGCTTATACATCTTAGCTGAATTGTGTTCAAAACCTTGCTCTAGTTTGCTGGATTTCCTTTATTGGGTGCTCAAACATTGAATTGTAGCAAGTTTTCCAGGAAGCCTAGGCTACAACGCTTCTAGCACTTAGGAGGTAGCAAATAAGGTTTTAAGGAAAGAGGGATCACTTGACTCTTGCTAAAAACCCTACACCAACGAGCCTATCTCTCATCTTTCCTTCTCTTTTCTACAGAAAAATAATAATCCTTATTTCTGTGGGATTATTATTCGGTTTTACCAACGAGATGCCAACAAAGACTTCCTATTCCAACTCGCGATGGCACAATTTATGTTCAAAAGCAGCATTCTTATTACACCGTATATATTAGCGATGGTAACCAAATATTTGCCAAATCATCTAACTAAGTTACTTCCAAGATAAGCACTTTGACTTCTTATCTTTTTCTCCTCCTATTTATGCTAAAAGTAATTCATAATTTGTTGAAGTTGAAGTTGACCAACTACACATATAACTTTCATATTCTTTTAGACACTTCATAACCTCCCCTGCTTCTTAGTCCTGGCTTTGAAGAGGATAAGACTATAATTTCCGAAAAACATATGTGAAACCGTGGGAGCACCCCAAGCAACACAACATCCATGTATAACACCCTTTTCTTGGGCATTTTGAAGCAGCAAGAAAACTCTGTCGCACAGTTCATAATAGAAAATACGGGAACAAACCTTAGAAATTGTAGGATTATTTAGGATGTGAAGAGAAATTTACTTGTCAAAATCAACAAAATTGGTTAATTACTATCCTCAAGTAAAAGTATAGTCATCGAAGTCTAGACAGGTGTGTTATTTACTTTTGGGGATTTTTGTAATATTTGCATTGTTAAATAAGCAGAAGATCTTTATAGAGTCGAGTCTTTGTAATTGTCTAGCATGCCTAAGATAATTTTTGGGGATAAGTAACTTTGACATTTACAAAAAAATTGCACATTAGTTCAACAATACGTAGATAATATACACCATTTTATTGTTTTGCTTCTTAGAATTTATTCCATTTAAGCCTATTAAGGCATTTAGATATCTCTTAAGAGACTGTAAATTAGAATTTTTTCAGTGTTACATCAGAATACATAAAATCCCATACAGACACATAATTAATATACTAATAGAGTGTATTATAATTTCAATGGACAATCAATGATTGTGACAAGTATGACTTTCTATTCCATGAATGTTGACACGTAAGATTATAATGGGAAGTAAAAAGATTTAGTTTTATACATCCAATATTTTAGTAGGAATATATATCTATATTTATTATTAATTTGAGCTTTTCTCACTGTTAATTTATAAGCACTTTGGTCGCTATTGGACATAAGTAGACTGACATGGTAGCATACAAGTAGATCAATGTATCAATAATTACTTAATAATACCATAAGTTTATTGTAATCCAATAACCAGGTTATGAGATCT
>VALG01012789.1:0-10107 GCA_009835305.1 Ipomoea purpurea
TGCCACCATGCATGGTGCAATACGGCACAACATTAATTTTATCCAAGTCTCATTAACCTGGGAGGCCCAATGCACCGCCAAAATGGCCTACAAGGTCCCATCACCAAACATTAAGTGCACAGCATACCGAGGCAGATGTCTGAGCCACTGTGTCCGACACAGAACATGTGGCTGTATATAGATGTTGGTCAGATAAACGATCGTGCGATTTTATGTGGTATGATTATAAGAATCTCGCTTTCGCGCGAGGACTGTACAAAAGTAGAGAGATCTTATGTTGGTGGCGTATTTATGGCTAAGAGGTATTTATTATTAGTTTGGGATTGAGTGGTCCATTATAAATTTTATGCTTTCATTTGCCTTAACAAATGCATTTAATCTGTTGTGAATGTATATGTCCCGATATCAAAGTAGAAATTGATATGTAATGTATAATAATGTCCTTATACACATAATCGAATGATCTGAGTCAATATTCCCCGTTTTTTCTACAAGAGCTCGAAGTAGTTTGGTACAGCTAAAATATTACAACACATTGACATGACACATCAAATATGGTATTCATTCGTATAATTATATAAATTCATAACTATATAATCGCTATAATGTAAATTTGCTCATCTAGTGAATATCAACGGCAATTGGATCAAGATAGGGTCTTACCCAATGAAAGCTCATCTCTGATCCAGCAACCTAAAATACAAATATTATTTGGCTTCAGGCACAGTACGGATCTACAGTAGGACACTGGAGCGCGCTAGAACTGGAGCATAGCAGTAGATTTAGTTTCCCCTTTCGGCTGCGTGCCATATTATGCGAATTGTATTCCGGTGGATATTAGTTAGACAGCCTGTGCACCCTGGGGTTCTCTAGATCAGGTGTGGCATAGCACCGTACACTTAATGATATACTTTGGGATTAATGAGAATAATGTACTTTTACTTATAATAAAGTTTTAATGTCTTGAAAATCCGGGTGGTTACAACAGGTGGGTCTACAGATTGATAACATGAAAGGAGGGCACTTCAGTTCCATGATTCAAAGCTAGACTGGTGGTGAAAGGTTTTAGCCAGAAGAAAGGTATTAGATTGATGAAATTTTTCTCCTCCTGTTGTGAAAATTTTTCATCCTTTAGAGTGTGTGGGTCTAACAGCTCGTTTGGATTTAGAAATTAGCAGATGGATGTAAAGTATGCTTTTCCTGCCATGGTGATTTGGATGAGGAGATATATATGGAGCAACCTGAGGGATTCGAAGTCAAAGGGAAAGAGGATTATGTTTTTCAGTTAACTAAGAGTTTGAATGGATTGAAGCAAGCTCCGAGGCAGTGGTAATAAAAAGTTTACTTCGTTATGAGTAAGCATGGGTACAAGAAGACTTCTTCAGACCACTGTGTTTTTGTAAAACCAGATTCTCTGTATGATGACTTTGTTATATTGTTGCTTTATGTTGATGATTGCTTGATTGTTGGTCGCAATGTTTCAAGAATTCAAACAGTTGAAACAAGAGTTTGAGTAAGTTATTGTTCCTATAAGGACATGGGAACAAGACGAGAAATAAAACATCAAAGCAAATTCTTAGGATGAAGATCATTCGTGACAGGCAAAACAGAAGTTGTGGTTATCTAAGAGAAATATAGAAGAAAGTAATTGAGAGATTAGTATGGATAGAAAGCTAAGTTAGTGAATACACTCTTGGTATGCATTTCAAGTTTAAGTATAGAAGCAATGTGCCTTAGGTGAGAAAGAGAATGAAGAAATGCAAAGAGTTCCCCTTTCTTCAGCTGTTGGTAGTTTGATGTATGCCATGGTATGTACGAGTACCAGATATTGCTCATCGTATGGGTGTTTGTTAGCAGATTTCTCGCAAAATCCAGGGAGAGAACATTGGGATGCTGTGAAGTGGGTTCTTTAGATATCTCGGGGTTTATTCAATCTGAGTTTGTGTTTTGGTACAGAGAAACCTATTCTTTACCGGGTACACTGATTCAGATATGGCCGGGGACATTGCACCAGGAAATCTACTCAGGTTATCTAATTACCTATTGCAGGGGGAGAGTTTCATGGCATCAATGATTGCAAAAGTGTTTGCTTTGCTACCACCTGAAGCTGAGTTCATAGCATCTGTTGAGGGCCAGTTAAAGAAATGTTATGGTAAGAAATTTGTTCGGAGCTCGGGTTTGTTCCAAGACAAGTATGTGCTCCTATTGTGATAGTCAGAGTGCAGTTCATCTTGCAAAGAACTCCACGTTCCCATTACAGGTCAAAACATAATTGACACGAGATATCATTGGATTAGAGATATCTTAGAGTGCAAGATGCTTGAACTTGAAAATGATTCCATACTGATGGATATATGGGTCTGAATGATGACTAAAGCTGCCGAGAGGGAGGTTTGAGGATTGTTGCTCTATCGTTCGGATGACGTATCTTCCACATAGTCGGGAGGGGAGAATTTTGTTGGGTTGGGCTTCCCTCCTATGTGGTAAATAACCATTTTGGACCCAAGCTTTTTGTATTCAACTATTTTTTGTTGGACCTCTTCTCCATAGAGCTTAATTATTATATTTATAATTTATAATAATTATAATAATATTTTTAAAAATTTTAGGAAAAAATTTTGGATGATTATGGAATGGTGAAATGGCAGTTTGTTACAAAGTTTGAAAAGGAAACTTTTCTTTTTATTTCATTCTTCCATTATATAATATATAATATGTGTGTGTGTGTGTGTGTGTTGTGGTGGTGTCTGTGTGTGTGTTGGTGTTGTGTGTGTGTGTGTGTTGTTGAGGGGGGGGGGTGATTGTGTGTGTTGTTGTGTGTGTGTGTGTATGGCAGTAGGGCGCAGTGTGTTTGGCGGCGAAACCTTTGCTTCAATTCGGCAGAGAAGTTCCAGAGCGGCGAACATGAATTGCTTCTTACATCTTTTATTTATTCTTGCTCCGGCAGATAGAGAAGGAGAAGAGCTAGGTTCTTGGGTGATTTCTTCCATCATATACTTGTAGAGTCAGCTTATTTTGTTCCCAGGGGTATCTTTGGATAATTTCTTATATTCCTTTTAGGCCTGTGGAACTTAATAGAAGTCTTTGACTAGAGTTGTTGTATTTGATTGAATGTTGGATGTTTTGGCTCGTGTTGTAGCCTGAACTCTTTGGTAACCCAAGATTATATTATAGTGAAATATTGGTTGGGTTGGTCCCGTTGTTTTTTTCCCCGTGGTTTTGGGGTTTTCCACGTAAATCGTGTGTTCTTTGTGTCTGGTTTTATTCTGGTTGTTTTTGTATCATCTCGTATTTGTGCACTGTGTCTGGTCTGTGATTTTCATTGTCACAGGTAGTGGGATTTTTCCCAACAGTCCATAGCTAAGTTTGACTCCATGATGAGTAACATGTAATCGTATTTGTTCTCTAGGAGTGGCAATACCACCTGTAGTATCAACAAAAAAATATGATGAACTCCTACTGGTTTATATACAATATGAACAGAATATAGCAAATACCAGAATCCACTGCAACAACAGATTGTGCATTATCCCTGCTGATTGTGTGTTATCAAAATCCATTGGTTCTGTCTGTGAGTTATCAAAAATATGACATTCTTCCTCCGACAAATCAAATGGGATCTCAATCCCATGTATCCAACAATGGACATTACATGAAAAATCAAAGGATGTAGTCTAAACATTATACAATATAAATTTAATGTTTTCCGCTCTAATTTGACGGCCAATTCACGCCCTAACTAAACAACGCAGATGTGAGTAAGATTGTTTATGAACTAAATATCCATAATCATTACTATATATCCAGAAATTCATAACTATATATCCACCAATAATGCTATCTGCCGAGAATCGAACTTGATTTTTTTTTTTTTTAAGTGGGACCGCGTTTTTAGTCAAAACGACATCGTTTTGCATCGTATGTACCATGCGAATGGTGCATTCAGCTGCAGACATAACTATTGGTCCCATCAAGTATATATTTAGGTAATCATGGGGATAGAATTCACATGGGCAAATTATGGTCCACAAAATTGTATGGAACATGAATAATCAATGTATATTTTTAATATATTAAAAGTACATTATATTTGTACTTACAGTATATTATATAAAATAATGTAACCCTTAGTAATATTAAAATGAATTTTTAAAATATGTATTTTTTCATACATAAATAATATACCCTTAGTATATTAAAAATGTACTTTTTTTTGCATCGTATGTACAATGCGCATGGTGCATTCGGTTGCACAGCATAACTATTGGTCCCATCAAGTATATATTTAGGTAATCATGGGGATAGAAATTCACATGACAAATTATGGTCCACAAAATTGTATGGAACATGAATATTTAAGTACATTTTTAATATATTAAAAAGTACATTATATTTGTACTTACACTATGTTATATAAAATAATGTACCCTTAGTATATTAAAATGAATTTTTAAAAAATGTATTTTTCATACATAAATAATATACCCTTAGTATATTAAAAATTGTGTGGACCATGGTCATGTAATAATGGTTGATGGCCATAGAAAGAGAGTTAATTGGTAAAAAGTTGTGCAGTGTACCACTCATATGTGATTGGGTTTGACGTATGGGAGGTGAATCCCAGGATAATTAGTTTGTTAAGAGAGGTCGACTTAAGCATCCGGTCGTTATATCGTGGATCACGGGGCATAATCAATTATGCACCGCGCATTAAAATGACGCCGTTTTTTTTAAGTAAAGAAGCAACGCCCTGTTAGTGTTAATGGAGTAACACTATAGTGTATCTAAATCGACACTGCCTCCACGTATTAGTTTTATATTTCAAATGAAACTGCAGTTATATCAAAAATGATACTATAGTTGTCGTGAAATGAAACTGCAGTATATATAAAATGAAACTGAATAACATTTCACATATTTTGAGTGTAATATTGTAAATGAAGCTGCATTATTATAATCGAAATGATCATGTAGTTGTGTTTTAATTGAACTAATAATGTATATAAATTAAAATTAAATAACATTTCAACATATTTGAAGTGTATAAAGATATTAATAAATTGTAGTTAATATCGAAATGAAAACTGTAGTTATATCGAAATGAAACTGTAGTGTATATAAAAATGAAAAAAACTGAAAAAAAAAAGAACAGATGTATTTTTTGCGGAACGGTGCGAAACGGCGCAAAACAGATTCCATTTCTTTTCATTAAATAAAACGACGTCGTTTTGATGTGCGGTGCATAATTGATCGCGGTGCACAATATAATTTTGCCTTTAAGCATCGCTTGAAGGCCAATTCCAACATAAAACTTAGTTCAACGCGGTTGTTAGAAGGTGCGACTACACTGTGTGTTGTTCAATTTAATTTCCTCAATTATATTATTTCGGCTTGTTTGGCAATTGGAACCTTGACAACTTCAAGACTCAAATTTTACTTGTCCATCCCGTTGTTGGCAGGAGCGGAGGCTCCTCTGTTAGTGTGTGTATTAATGAGGGGCGTTTTGGAGAAAGAATTTTTCTCTAAAATTTTAATCGAAATGTTGCTCATTGTAACATTTCGATTTTTAGCGATTTGAAGGAAAACGTTGTTCCAATCGTTAAATAACTAAAAAACAATTTTTGACATTTTGACTAAAGTCAATGCCAAGATGGCGGTTTGTCAAAATTTTGACTAATTCGACATTCGCCAAACAAAACTATTAATTTCAAGAATATACAGTTACAATGTAGTAATACATGTAAAGTATTACTTCCTTAAATTCATAGAATAAAGGAAAGGGGGAAAAAAAAATTCTCCGGAACACTTTTGGTCTCTTACTGGTCCTTTAATTGTTAAACTAAGTTGTAAATTTAATTTTTAAATAAATGTGACATCAAACTCCATTTGTATATAAGTTTATGATAATATAAAAAATAAATTAAAAGTTATAAATATGCTTTTGACAAATCATTTTTTTTTAAACTACCGACTCTGTTACATTGTAAGTATTTGTTCATTTATACTTTCTCAATCTGTTGAAGCACAAAGAGTCAACAAAGCCTCCATTAAGGCTCGAACTCATGACCTCTCATATAGGAGAGTCACCACATACCATCTAAGAACCTGCAATTGACAAATCATTTAATAATTAAAAAAATAAATGTATAAAAGACAAAATTTATAATTCGGAAATAATTGAGTGATTATTGAAAATGTAATTTTTCTAAGAATTAATAGCTAGGTTGAAGTAAAAATTGAAATTTTCAATTATGAACTCCAACTACATCATATCGACTTAATTCACCTTTTACAAAATTTTAAAGATGTAGGCTCTCTAGGGTTGATTGCCACTAAAATAAAAGTGAAGGAAAACTTCAAATAAACCATGAAAAATATCAAAGCAATCTAGGACACATAGAAAGGTTCAAATAAATAATTCCATTTTGGCCAGAAACAAAGCATTGATGGGTGAATCTATCCTTGCCAAACAGAAATGTACTACTATCATTTTGAGCTCTCAAGTCAACTTCTTGCCATGTGATATCCAAATCCTTTAGTACCGTTCGTATCGTAAATTTTGAGTGAAAGAAGTAAAACTGATAATGTATACTTAGTTTTCAGTGTTCACAATAATAAAACTAATTATATAGCTTTCCACTTGATAGAAATTATATCGTTCATAGTAATAACTATCAATAAAATAGAGCTATAAACTCATTTTGGATTGGTTAATCAATTGAGCTATGCTATGAAACAACTTCTTGTCATTCTAAATCTCCAACTATCTAAAGTGCTAGGAACTGTGTCACACCGAAGAGAACAAACTCATAATGATTTGAAATGGGTACTAAGTATTTCATTTT
Organism: Ipomoea purpurea; assembly: GCA_009835305.1. Lineage (NCBI taxonomy): Eukaryota > Viridiplantae > Streptophyta > Magnoliopsida > Solanales > Convolvulaceae > Ipomoea > Ipomoea purpurea. Next base: position 6,846 of record VALG01012789.1, read on the forward strand.
AATTTATGAGTTGATAAGTCATTATGATATATGATTGCACCAGATACAATAGACAAATACTTGTTGTTCGTACAAAGCAAAACCTTGCTTGGTGTGCTTGATTATATCAAGTTAGAGGTGTAAATGAATCAAGTCGTTCAGTCAAAACTTTGTTCTGATTTTTATAAATAACTAAATATTCATTTATATATAACTACACCCTCGAACTGGAGCATTATCAAAATTAGTGAGACAATCTTGAATTAATTTTTTTTTACACGATCGAGTTTAAGTTCAAACTCAAATAACTATAACTATTTCAAACTTAAAGTTTTCAAGCTCAGCCTAGCTTGTTTGTGCTCTTACATTAGATATTGTAAAATTTGATGAGAATTATGATTTTACACGATCTAAATTACATATATAAATAGTTATAAACCATACAAAATAAACAAGTGTCTTTTGACATTGCAAATAAGAAATTTATTATATTGTTTAAATTAATTTAAAAATATGGAGTACAAAAGTTTTTGTGGACCTCATCTTCCCAAACCTTGAAATCAACTTTCCAAGAGTCCATCTTTGATACTTGATAGAGTGCTCACCTGATCCATACTTTTTAAACAATTAGATTTTATCACCAAAAATGTAATAATAGCTTAAAACTTCTTTAAAATTTTAATTTTTTGGTCTCTAATTAAACCTTTTAAAAAATTTATTTTTTTAATATTTCGTCCAACATTTTTTTGTCTAGGTTTCTCAGTCATGACTCATGATACACTACTAGTCTACTACACCAGGACCGGAACTAATCTGATTCATGTCGGTAGGATTTCAAAATAAAGGGTAACAAAAACACTTCCCATATATACCAAACTAATCATGTTGTGTCAAATAAGACTTAAAAATAACAAAGGTGCTGACATTCTCAAGCTCAAATCTAATACATTTACTCTGATTATTAAGTTAAAAAAAAAAACACTCACACAATTATATCCACATTCCACGGTGGTTCCAACATAATTTTGGAAGTTTGTTATATATATATATATTATTATATATATATATATATATATATATATAGAGTATGTGACTAAGAGACTGGTGCGCTTTATAATTATTTATTGGTCCATTTTCCTCAATATATTCACCATCTATCATTTTCAATTCAATAAGTTGATTGTCCATATCCAATAAGCCAGCTTCAATTCCACTTTAAAGTTTTCTTCTCTAGGGGACTTAGTGGAGTTGTTATACCATGGACCCAGGGTCCACCTTGCAAGGTGGACTCTGTTCCTAAACAACGTATAAATTGTGTATTTTTAATATTAGAATTGTGAATTTTCTAGAATATATATATATATATACTATATATATATATATATATATATATTATATATATATTATATATATATTATATATATATATATATATAGTATATATATATATATATATTATACAGTTCTAAGTCAAACACATAACAATTGTATAGAAGAATTTTTGAATATAATAAATGGTCATTGTTGGGATACCCAGTATGGGTACCCAGTCGGACTAAACACTTGACACTCAGCACTTGGATCATGACCAGCTATACTCTTGGCAAACCAGTCCATTCCTAGTGGGCGGTCATCCCTCGGCAGGTAGTCATTCCTGGTGGGCGGTCATCCCGGCTAAACAGTCATTCTTAGTGGGCGGTCATCCCCGGCAAACCGTCATTCCTTGGCGGGCGTCATTCCGATATGTAGTCATCCTGGTGGGCGGTCATCCCCGATAACTAGTCATCCTTGGTGGGCGGTCATGTAACACCCCAAATTTTTGAGACTTTTAAAAACTTATATAATAAATGTAGAATCTTATTAAATCCAAAACATAATACAAGCGTTCGGGGTGCTATGCCACACCTGGCTAGAGAACCCAGTGCACAGGCTAACTAACTAATATCCTTAAAAGTAAATGCATAAACATGGCACGCAGGCCGAAAGGGAAACTATCTACTTCTACGCTCCAGTTCTAGCGCGCTCCAGTGACTTAATCTTCTGTGCCTGAAAGCCAAATATATCTGTTCAGCGAGAGATGCTGGTAACCCACTCCAACGCGTTGAAATACAATACATATAGAGATATATATAGATATACGAAAACCATTTTGAGCATGAAGATATATCCTACGAACTCTAGCTTTAAAACCGGGAATGACTCGACAGATAAGGCTAAGCACAAGCAACAGTTATAACAGCATATGCAGTTCACAACAGGCAAGCACAATAATCATAACCCAACATAACAATCCCCAACATAAACCCATAGTCACATCCCCAAGACACTCATAACACAACTCATCCATATCCAACACATAGCACACTTTGTTGGCGCCACAGGACCAATCGCATGCCCATACATGAGGGTCAGCGCATATAGCTCTGACACGGCCCCGCAGCACCCTGCCCCGTATCGCAACACGGAGGGGTCGATCGCAACCGACCGATGAACCGCAGCTCATCATAGTGTTTGATCGCAACCAAACAGTGGACCGCAGCCCAAGAGAATGTCATCTGACCGCAGCCAGGAAATATGAACCGCAGCTCATGTAGAACGTTTGATCGCAACCAAACGGTGGACTGTTGTAACACCCCGTGTTACGCCTTCAATCCCGGATTATATATTAATTAATCCGTTAATAATAATTAAATACGATTTAATTATGTTAGGTTTACCTTTAATAAATTAGTAAGGTCCACCATGAACCGTGGACCCTTGCCCGAATAAGAGTCTTAAGCCTATTAGGATAAAGGAAGTAGGCCTTTTTACTATTCAGATATGATTAGGATTCTCTTTAATTAATATGGTCCACTATGGATGTAACCCCCTGTTACGAGTCCTAAAAACAAGCCCAACCAGGGAGAATAGAAATAAATCACAATGATTAATTAGTATTAAGCCACCATTGGACCCCCATCCCTAAGGCCCAATACCTAATCCTAGGAGAATTAAACCCCATAGCATATAAATAGGGAACTTAAAAGGCATTTAGAATCCCCACCACAATAATCTCCCACCACCCAAGGAGCTCCAAGAATTCCCCTAGGAGGAAAATCAAGAAATCAAGAAAGCTTAAAGAAAGATCCTTCATAGCCAAGGAATTAATTAAGGCTAAGAGGTAACCCATGTCTCAACAAAACCTATTTTCATAGTTATGATTTCCCCTTAGGGTTTTCCCCATATTATTGTGAATGGCGAATTATGATATTATTATTGATGTTGATTTGATGATTCCATGGGGA
>VALG01012790.1:0-10880 GCA_009835305.1 Ipomoea purpurea
TTCCGCGATCCGTTCGTTATTTTTGAATATTTGCCAATTCTTTCTCATTTTTGGGTGTTGCTTCCAACAGCTTCGAAGACTTGTCCAACTTCCATATTTTCCTTACTTGATGAAAATGGTCCAAATGTAACCTGGAAAATCATCAACAACAAGAGAAGTATATTCTTACCACTTACACTTCATTGGGATCAACGGTCCAAATAAGTCATATGTAGCAAGCTTAGCGGCTATGATGTTGACACGTGTGTCTTTGATTTGAAATACGATTGATTTTGCTTTCCGCGTTGGCATGCGTCACACACTTGGTCCTTATTGAAGATAATATCTGGCAAGCCTTCAACCTAGATTCTTCTTTGCAATTGATTGATAGTCTTGAAGTTTAAGTGGTTGAGCTTTCTGTGTCATTCCCAGTTAGCTTCATTCGAATTTCTGGCCATTAAGCAGCACTGAATCTTTGCTTGTGCTCCAATACCACAATATACATGTTCTTTCGCCGTTTTCCAAGATAAAACAACTCATTTAGTGAGCTCATTTTTTGATTAGCAAATTAATCTTTAGAAAATTCTACAAGATAGCCTTTAATCACAAAATTGACTAGTGTCCAACAAATTAAATTTTAATCCTTCAACGAAAGAAAACATTCTTCAATTTCAAACCATTTTTCTTGATCGTGCCAAACTCCTTTTGTAATTCATAATTTTGATTTCCACGAAAATAACTTTTGTCCATCGATTCTTTGAAATTCACTAGATATTGATTTATTTCTAGTCATGTGGCGTGAGCAACCACCTATCGATGTACCAAACATCCTGAAAAAAAGATTAATTACTTTAGTACCCATACTTGCTTGGGTCTTTTTGTTAGTGATTTTTGTAACCAAACCCACCTAGATCTTATTGAATTAAGATTGGTGTTTGTAACCATTTGAAACATGATAATCATAACTCACTGTTGAAAATATTTTTGGTGCCGGGTTTTGAAAACATTTTTTATATTTTGGCACTTGGGAAGAGGATGTTGTTTTGGTCTATAAAAAGCATTACATCTATTGCACAACCAATCCTTTTGGTGGGATAAAATCTCCCAACTTTATTTCTAGAAAAGCTTCCCTCTTTTCTAAAATTCTTTTTGCAACTTGACTCTTTGGCAATATTTTTTGCTTGAGAATTTTTGTTGCTTGCCGTATAATTGATTGTTTCGGCCTTTCAACATTCAACTTTGCGTTTGATTGATAGCCAAGTCCTTGTCTCATCGTGCTATTCTGACTTTTAACAAATTTTACCACTTGCACTTTATTATTTAAAGTAGTAGTAGAATTAGTCGATTTTGAGGGTTTGAGAACATGTGGATCATAACCGTTCCGGTTTCTATCTCCTGATGGCTTTTGCATGTCACCATCATTATCCATAATTTTGAGAGTTAGTGAAACGTAGCAATGGTTGCCCGAAGATTATGTTCTCTAACCTCTCTAGCTTTACACTCTTCTTGAAGATATATTTTCATTCTTCAACTTACTCACTTCAAGTAAAGCATCTTGCAATTTTTTATTCATCTCTTCTTTTTCAAGAATTAGAACATTATTGCGCTCCTTGAGTTGAGGATGAGTGAGCATAATCTCTTGACAATCTCGCATTAGATTATCAATAGATTCACGAGAAAAAGAGGAATTAACAGAATTGAAAGAATTAGAAGTTACCTCTTCTTCCTCTGCTTCAAGAGCCATAAGACATCTTCACTTGTACTCAACTCCATTAGCTTGCATATTAGCGCCGTATCATCATCCGAACTTGAACTTTCATCGCTTGATGATGATTCCTACGAATCACCATTTTCATTCGGTTCGTTGCTAACGAGAGAGCTTTTCTTTTGTCGCGCTTGAACCTTTTGCTTTCGGATTGTTCGGCGTAGATTCAACATTTTTGCTTGATACTTGCTAACGATCGGAGATGGACAATTTATTTTAAAATGTCCGGGTTTGCGGCAATTGTAGCACAAATTGTTGTTTTCTTCGACTTTTTCATCTTGTGGGGTGCGAGAGATGAATTTTCAACGAGCAGAATTTTTGTTGTCTCCTTTTCGCATAAACTTTTTAAATCTTTTCACAAAAAGAACAAATGTTCGTCAGTTATAAAATCAACATTATTTACTGACCTAGAGGTTGACGGTTTCGGCCATTATAGCAGAATTCGAACTCATATGCTTTTAGATCACTAAATAATATAGCTCGTGATCCGCATAGCCGTCATATCCCATGCAGATGGTAAGCTCGTAAGATTTTGAGATTAATTTCTTTTGGCTAATATTTTTGCCAAGATCACTAATCTCTCAAGAACTTTGATCATTCGAGCTTCCATGTCTGCAACACTTTCATTGAGAGCATCTTGAAATCTTCAATTTCTTCATGGCGATTGTGAGCTTATTATCCTTTTCTTGTTCATGCTCTTTCGCCAATCTTGATGAGAGTTTCCATATATCTTTTGCGTAGCACACTTTCGAATCTTCGGAATATTGTATCATCTACGCTTTGAATAGAATATCCCTTGGCAATATTGTCAAGATTATTCCGCGTTCTATCATCCGATGTCCATTCCGGTTTAGGCTTTTGTACGTACTGTGGAGCATCCGGGGATAGGACAAACGCTGTATTGACTTTTAATATTTCGATAGGGCCAGTGGAAATAACTTCCCACATTTCATCGTGTAAAGCCGATAAGTGTACCTGCATACGAACTTTCCAATCATCAAATTTATCAAGTGAGATAATATTTTTGAGCTAAATCTTTCTTCATCATCATCCACGAGAGATATGAAAAGATTAATCCAATTCACACACTTTGTAGAATGGATCTGTCAGCAGTCAAAAATAGTTGACCCAATTTAGGGACAATTTTGACTCGGGTAAACACCCGCTCTGATACCAATTGTTGGTCCCAAAAGAGGTAAGGTGAAAGTCTAGAGGGGGGGGGGTGAAAGACTTTCAAACTTTTTCACACAGCACAAACAATGCTAAGACAGAGATAAACCAAAACTCAAAACTAGATTGTTAGAGTATGGTGCACAGCGGAAATTAAGTAACGATAAAGTGTGTGTGAGATCGTGTGATGATATATCTTCGTGAGAGCAATTATGTAAAGAGCAGTAAGTAAAGAAAGCAGTAAAGAACACAAGACAATTATAGTGGTCGCGAGGTGGTGTAATCCTCCTACTCCACTTGCTCTTCTCTCCAAGAGGCAATTCACTATATATACCACCCTTGGTTCCAAGATACAATGAAATTTCCGTGATCTAGTGCTTTGATCACCCAAGCCACACCAATCACGCCCAGTGCCTCCCGCACTGCTGCTTCGGATCTCACAGCCTCCGTGTGACGATCCAGGATTTCACAGCTCCGGCTACATTCCTCCCTTCTCTTGTTTGCTCCAAAACAAGTGCTGTCTTGCTTCCAACTTCTGAGACTCTGTAGTTGATCTTCAATGATGCGCAGGTCTCTTTGATGAAGATAAACACTCTGGAATGATTTCTCTTGAACGCTCTGAGTGTTTTTCTCTCTTTGGATGAAATCAAGTAAAGCACTTGATTTCTATGCTCCCTGTTTTGCTCTGTTTAAGAACTCTCTGAATATTTCTTCTTTGAAGCTCTCTGAGTTCTTTTCTCACTCTCACTTGAAGATTTTGGTATGCTCTGTACCAATTGGGATTTTTAGCTCTTTGCTCGTATATCTTGCAATTGCTCTATTCGTTCCCCTGCTCTTCAAGTCTTCACATCTTCATCATTTAAGCTGGTAATGAGAATCTGTCCGTTGGATAAAGACGCTCTCATTTTTGAAATCTGTATCTTTTTGTCAGAGATCTTATCTTATCTTTGCAAAATGTCAGAAAGATAAAGCTAGCCGTTTGAGAGATATCCATCTCATGTAAATGAGCTTCCAAACATCATATGATATTCCTCTGTTTTAACGTTGAGTGGAAATATTTGGGTCTCTGTTTTGGTGTAGAACAGCTTCTGATCAGCTCTGAAGTGGTCCTTGTATCTTTGGGATTCAAAAATAATCTTCATTTTAATCACATACTAGTTAGACTATATTCTCCTTGTGAGAACATTTTCACTGTAATATTCTCCTTGTGAGAACATTTTCACTGTAAGTTCGTCTTCATCTTCTTCATTCTCACGTCTGGGTGTTCTCAGACTTCAAATTGGTTTTGAACTTCCACCCAATTTGAATTTCTCCTTTGTAATTGACACCCAATTTCAATTGGCTTGTAATTGGCACCCAATTTGAATTTCTCCTTTGTAATTGGCTCCCAATTGACTTTGACTTGAAATTGGCTCCCAACATCTCCTGGTGCTTCAATTACTTCTCAATGTTGACTTCGAAATTGGACTTCTCTTGAATTTATCTCAATTCGTCTTCTTTTAATGCTCCAATTTCAATTGATTCGAACTAGCTCCCAATTTCATAATCCGCTCCCAATTCCCTTTGAATCGGCTCCAAAGTGCAATTGCCAATTGCCACCGAAATTCTTTTAATGCTCCCAATTTCAATTGATTCGAACTAGCTCCAATTTCATAAATCGGCTCCAAAGTGCAATTGCCAATTGCCACCGAATTTCCACTTGTAATCCGCGCCCATAGTAAGACGTAGCGCCCAACTCCATCAGATTGAAATTAATTTGTTTCCCAAATTTTACCTTGTAAAATTATTGATGGGTGGAGTTTGAACTTGAGTCCTTTCGCTATAATATACAAGCATCATCCACTTCGTCCATACAACCTTTGATTAAATCTCAATCGTTTTGATGTACTCCTTCTTCCATAGAGGCGTGATCTCCAAAGTTAATTCATGCATCTTCAAAAACTAATGTTCTTCATCGAAAATTCTTCTGGGATACTCTTTAGTAGCAGTGACTGAATATTAGAACCATTCATCTTCTTCGTTCAAATTTCCTTTTCTCCAAACAAATTCTTGATTTTCGGCTTGATATATCTTCTTTCATGTTTAATGCATTTCCTCATGTTTTCTCTTTTGCGACTTTTAAATAATTTCCCATCATGGTATAGACTCTACTAAGCTATAAAATAAAAGTGGGGGACTCTACAAATACAATTTGGCAGATCAATACCATACAACTTTATTCCAACAAGACTTTTGTGTATCTTGGCTTGATTTGAGAAAATTTTCTCAAGTTGATGATTGCAGCCAAAAAGTAATTTAACTCTCGCATCAATACTCATCTCGAACCTATTCTGGGTATGAAGCTTAGAAAATTTCTCACATAAAAAGATTTATCAGACTTCCAAAGACAATATCATCAACATAAATTGTACTAATAAAATGTGTATTATTTCTTCAATCAAAGAGGGGTTAATCTGACTAGACCTTTAGTGAGATCCACAACTAATTAAGAACATCGACAAGGTGTCGACCAAGCCGCGGAGCTGTTTTAACCCATACAATGCCTTCGTAAATTGAGACCTGATCACCAACGTCTTTACCTCAAAACCGGTGGTTTGTTCGACGGAAACTTCTCTTCAAGGAAAGCCATTAAGAAATGCGCTCTTTACGTATATTTGATACACAATAAAATTCTTGTGTGCGCATATGCTATAGGAATATGAATGCTTCGAGTCGGCACGGGGGCGAATGTACTCATCAAACAAGCCGTCTTCTTGTGAATACCCCTTCGAACCAATCTGCTTATTCCTAACAAGAGCCGTCTTCGTTTGCTTTGTCTAAAGACCCATTGTGCCAATTACATTTTGGTGCGTTGGTCTCGGAACAAGTTTCCATTACTCGTTGCGTTTGAATTGATCTAACTCCTTCTTGCATGGGATCTATCACAACAGGATCTAATGTTCATCAATCTTTTGGCTCCCAGTTGTGATTAGAAAGCATGAGAACAGTGCATCTTGATTGTTGATTCATAGTAGACTGATCGCGTTTTTCACTGCCGTCACTTGGGTTGCCAAATGACTAAGTCATGTGATTCTTAGCCATTTCCGATTGGTTTGGAAATTTGTGGATTCTCAGAGTTCCTTCTGTTGTATTCCACTTGTTGTGGATTATTACGGGTCTTCGGATTCAACACCTGGATTTTTTCTTGTGCATTTCCAGTTGAGGCATGGGACACTTCGGGTTCCTCATTGTTATATGCCTCAAATGGTGAATACCCTATCACTTGATTCTTCTACTTCCTGCAACATAATGTCTTCGAACAAATCATTAGAAGTATTTAAATCATGATAACCTTCACTCATTTTTGCCATTTTTGTTGTGATCTTCGTTGAACACAACGGAATTGATTCTTCTACCACCATTGTGATTTGTTGAAATTCTATATGCCTCAATGGTAGATGAAATCCTAGAATATTCCGTCGTTCGCGATGTTCGTCAAAAGTTTTATTGAGACTTTCCATTAACAAGTAACAAAACATTTACAACCGAAATGTAGAAAATAGGTGAGATTGGGTTTTTCTCACCTTTCCCATAATGCGATGGTGGGGGGTGTGGTTGGATAGGAGCGTTGTGGATTAGTACTGGTCGATTTGAGTATAACACGCGGGTGATAAGCTTATGCCCAAAATCTTTTTGGTAGTCCGGCGGCTTATCATGACTCGTGCGCTTCTTTGAGTGTTCGATTTCTTCTTTCAGCTACACCATTTTGTTGCGGCGTTCGTGCGGCAGATAATTGATGTAAAATTCCTTGTGAATTGCAATAAGATTGAATCACTCTGTTCACAACTCTGTTCCTCGATCGATTCGTATTGTTGTAATCTCATGTCCCTTTCGACTTGGCAAAGTAGCTTCATAGCCTGGAAAACTTTGATAAGACTTCATACTTTTTCTTGATGAATATGTCCATGTGACTTGGAAAAATATCAAACAACAACCAAAGTATATTTCTTACCACTTATACTTACTGGGTCTACTGGACCAAATAAATCCGTGTGTAGTAGACTTAAGGGTCTTGATGTTGACTCTTGAGCTTTGACTTTGAATGATGCTTTGATTTATTTTCCCTTTCTAGCATGCATCACAAATTTGATTTTCCTTGAACACAATGTTGGGTAGTCCTTCGACTAGATTATTTCTTGCAAGCTTGTTGGTGGTTTTGAAATTCAAATGATTTAGCCTTCTATGCCATTCCCAACACGCTTCATTCGAATTATTTGTCATCAAGCATACGGATTCCTTGTTGTGCTCCAATCTACAATATACATATTTTTCTTTCTCGATCCAGCGAGTAGCGACTTCGTTTTAGATCGTCCTTGACTTGAAATTTGCCTTTGTAAAATTTACGAGATACCTTTGTCGAAAATTGCTTGATACTAAACAAAGTTAAATTTTAATCCTTCGACATAAAGATACGTCATCAATAGTAGACCATTTTTCATCAATTGCCCGGTTCCTTTGTCATTCAACGATCATTTTTTCCCGAACAATATTTGGCCTTCGATATTTGGAACTCAATAGACTAGCGTTTATTGCGGTCATATTCAAGAGCAACCGCCTAATCGAAATACCAAACTCCCTGCAAGAAAGGTAATATTTTTAGGTAACCCCATAACATGTTTGGGTCCTTTGCGTTAGTAAATTTTTGGCATCCAAATCCACCTAGGATCCCATTGATCCAAGAAAGGTTGATCATAACTCATGAAAACATAAATCATAACGCACTTTCGAATAATGATTCGGTGCGGGTGGGAAGCTGATAGTTGCTTGATTCTATGAAATAGAGCATATCTGACTTGGTCCATGGTTTGTATTCAGCGACATCTCCTTCTGAGGGATCATATCCCATCCCACCCCAATTCCTCGAATTCCTTCATATTCTATGAGTTTTATGCACTAGACCGTTGTTTCCTTTGAGATACAAATTTTGCCTTTTTATAGAATTTGTTGATCTTTGCCAGATATCATTTGTGTTGATCGGCCTTGGCAACAATTTTTTGGCATTAATTTTTTCAACTCCTTGTCCATTGTGCTATGTTGACGTTTTTACAAATTTTACCACTGGGAACGTTAATTAATTAAGTAGTAGTAAGAATATGAGGATACCTGTTAGTCCAGGAATATGGGGACCGTGGTATGGCCTGGAGACCCAATGGGGAATGATACACAGTAAAAAATGCTACAGACACATATGGGAATTTATGAACCCCCGCCTGGGAGTTTTGAGAAATGGATAAAATATGGGAATGAAAATCCCCCGAAAGGAAGACTCCTTTGTGGAGAGCAATTGGTGATATTCTCCCAACAACAACAATGAAGTATAAAGAGGGTGGAAAGTGGATCCACATGCAAATGTTGGATTGGAACATGAGAATGTTATGCATACGTTCATCAGTTAATGATTATTCTAGACATGTTCAGATATTGTCAGGAATTGCCAATAACAAATTGTTGTCACTCATTCCCCGATGGCTAAACAATTGTAGCTTACAATGTCACAGAGGACCAAAGTGAGCCGTGGTGGCATGCTTTAATTGCTATGGAGGTGGCAGAATCAGCGGATGGGGATGGCACACGCGCGCCCTATTTGCGGCTTGGAGGCAATCCCCACGCGGCGTTACATTCTTACCCGCCAAATCGTGAGCCGCGCCACGAACGGCGCCGACGGTGGCTCGGTGGAAACCGGCACCAACTCCACCCCAGATGCTATGTGGATGCGGGTACAGGGACGACGGGAGAAGCTACATATGGTATTGTGCTGCTGTCTCCGGAGGGATCGTTTATTGCTGCAAAAAATGGGAGACTACCGAATTGTTTGTCACCATTCATGGCGGAGGCATTGGCGTGTAAGGAAGCCCTATCCTGGCTTCTGGAGAAAAATATAACAACAGTAACACTTCAGACAGATTGTTTACAGGTGAGAATGCGGTACGACAGAGTACACCAATTATAATGTCCTATGCTGGAGTAGTAGTTGATCAGTGTAGGACCTTAATTTCGTCATTTAATTATGTCTTAGTTAATTATGATTCTAGGCAGATTAATGCGCATGCGCACACTTTAACTTTGTTAGCTTTTTATTCAGGATCAAGCTATGTACTGGGATTCTATCCCTCCAGACTGCATTGCAGCTTTGATTCATTAATACAATCATTCAGTGGTTGGCCTTAAAAAAAAAAAGTAGTAGTAGAATTAGTCAACTTTTGAGGGGTTTTAGAACATGATGGATCGTAGCCTAGTCCGGCTTTATCTCCAGCGGGTTTTTGCATGTTTACCATTTTATCCATTATTTTGGATGAATGCGTAAATGATGCCGATAACTTCCCGAAGGTTATGTTCTCTAACCTCTCTTGCTTTGCACTCTTCTTGAAGTCGAATATTTTCGTCTTTCAAATTACTCATTTCGTTTAGAGCATTTTGCAATTTTTGTGCCATTTCTTCCTTAACAAGAATTAATGTATTATTGCGATCTTTGATTTGAGTATGAGTGTCCATAACTTTTTGACAATCTTCCATGAGACTTTGAAATGATTCTTGAGTCTCGAAAGAATTGTCAACAGAACTAAAAGAACTAGAGGAACTAGAAGATACCTCTTCGTCGGTTTCGCGCGCCATTAAACATTTTTCATGTTCGAGTGTCTTGCTAACTAATCACAGTAGCGCCGTATCTTCTTGTGAGGAATCACTCTCATCACTAGATGAATCTCCAGATTCACTTGCTTCTAGCGGATCACTTATCAAAGCTTTCGTTTGTCCTTCTTGAATCTCTTTTCCTTCGACTTGTATTCTTCCTGCGAAGGATTAGTAGCATTCGAATTTTTGCTTACCTTGGGTTGTGGACATTCTGCCATAAAATGTCCAGGCTTTCTATAATTATAACACACATTTGTTTTATCTTCGACCGGTTCTTTCCTTGATAAATGAGCTTCCTTGTGGTGAATTCTTGAACTTGTTCGTTCGCATGAATTTTTTGAATTTCTAACAAATAAGGAGAATTGTTCGTCAGTTAAAAAATAAAAAAATCACCATTTCCTACTGACCTTGATGTAGATGGTTGATCGGCCATCAATGGGATTTCGTTCATCGCGTTCTTCTTCATTTCGTGGTCTTCATCCCGAACCATACGCCTGAGATCACTAAAAGAGTTATCCGTAGATACCGTCCTTAGATATCATGATCTCGCATCGCTGTTACATTTTCATATCCCAGTTAGAAGGATAGTCTACGCAAGACTTTAAGTGATATTTCCTTCTGGGAGATGGTTTTGCCAAGATCACTTATTTCACCAAGGATCTTTACTAAGCGTGCTTCCATGTCGGTAATACTTTCGTTAGAAAGCATTTTAAAATCTTCGAATCTTTCATGGCAATGGTTTAGCTTGTTGTCCTTTTCTTGTCATCGCCTTCACCGATGCTTATGAGCGTGTCCCATATTTTCTTTTGTTGTAGTGCACTTTCGAAATCTTTGGGAAGTATGTTGTCATCCAACCGCTTTGAATAAAATATCCTTAGCAAGTTTGTCCAAAGTTATTTCCGCCCTCCTATCATCCCTTGGTCCATTCCATTTTCGGTTTGGAATATATCTTGAGCTTCTGGATTTAGTGCGGCGGCGGTGTTAACTTCCATGATCTCGATAGGACCATTTGTGATGACTTCCCACATTTCATCATTTAAAGCAGATAAGTGCACCTGCATACGTATTTTCCAATCATCAAATTTTTCAAGTGAGAAAAGAAAATTTTGAGCAAGAACCATATCTCTCTTCATCTTGAAGTTTTGAGATCTACCTAGCAGTCAAAATTGACTCAAAAGACAACTGCTTGATACCACTTGTTGGTCCCGAATGGGTGGCGAGAAGTCTAGAGCGAGGGGGGGGGGGTGAATAGACTTCTCTAACTTTTTCAACTTTCTTCGAAAACACACAAGGCAAT
>VALG01012795.1:0-17970 GCA_009835305.1 Ipomoea purpurea
GCTTTCATCCACGTTGAAACGATGACGTCTGGAGATTAAGTTTATATAGTGTAAGTGTTGCTAAATGTTGCTTATCTCTTAAGTTTTAAAGGTTTTAAAATTGCCTAAAATCGGGTGTTATAATTAATGTGTGTTGATATTCAGTATTACGTGCGAGTAACTAGAGTACAACTTACGTGAGTGCATATCTTAATGTGCGTTCATTTACGTACTAAATAACTTGCAAAAAAATAAAATAATAAAATAAAAACACAAAAACTCAAGTGTGTGTCGATATACACTTACACATGCGTGTTATTAATACAAAGTGCCTGAAAATAAGTCTTAGGGTGCGTGGGTTTGTTTATTAAAAACAAAATTAAAAAAAATCAAAACAATTAATGTGCGTTGATATTCAGTATTACGTGCGAGTTATTAACGTACAACGTGCGTGGACTCAATTCTTGATGTGTGTTGGTTTGAGTACCAATTAAGATGAGTCAATTTACTCTCATATCTCTTTAACGTGCGTCTCATATCTCTTTAATGTGCGTTAGTTTGCCTCATACAAATGCTGGCAAATAACGCTAATATTTTAAATGGGGTATCACACCCCCTTAATGTGCGTTAATATTCCTTATTACATGCGAGTAATTTCAAGTACAACATGTGTGAACTCAATCATTATTCTGCATTGATTTGATTATAAATTACATTTAACATAAAGTATACGCATATTAAAATATTCCTATGCCAACATTAAAGAATAAATTATGAACGTTATGGTGCATTGAGAGCATAGTGTGTTATGTTAATGTTTTGGGACTTAAGGTGCGTCCATCTAACCCTTATTTTGCATGAAGGTATTACACAGTATGCTTCAAAATATAAAATACTAGATAACGAGAGAGAACCGAAAAAGCTTTGAAAAACAAAAACAATGGCAACCGCAATGCCAAACGGGCGAGAGAGGACGGAAAATTGAGCGAATCTTTGAAAAACAAAAACAATAGGCGACGGCAATGCGAACGGCCAGGAAGTTATTTATTTATTTAATATTACTAATTTACCCCAATACGCAATTCGAATTAAAATAACCAAAGTTCTATTTAAGATCGACGGTGGAGATATTTAAATGCATTAAAAATCAACGGACGCATACAACTACAAATCGCACCGAACAGTGCCAACCGCACTAGACCCGCACATACATACATACATATATATACATATTATATATTATATATAATATAATATATATATATATATATATATATATATATATATATATATATGTATTATGTATGTATGGTATGTAATTAATGTAGTATGTATGTATGTATGTATGTTGTATGGTATGTATGTATGTATCGTATGTAAGAAAGACAAAGTAGTTTAGTTGGTATGCTATGTGGGTTATTATTTTAAAGGTCTGCCTTTTTATATAAATTTTAAAACATTTTCTCTCATACTCTATAAGAGTATTTATACTTGCCTATATTTATAATCACACTTTTAATAATTTTTTCCCTACACTATAACAGCACGTTTGGTTCACAGAATGAATTTTGAGGTAATAGAAATGCTATTCCATAGGAATGAAATAGGCAAGGATAGAATAGGAATTGTATTCTATTGTTTTGTTCGCGAAAAGATAGACTTTAGGAATTATATTACAGTGGTTTGATTTGATTAAGGAATAGATATGAAATATGTTTTAAAAGACATAAATATCCTTATAAAAATATGTGATTGTGGCGATGGTGTGGTGGTGGTGTGAAATAGAATAAATTTATATATAGATAAAAAAAAGGTTAAAGAAAGGGGTAAAAAGGAAATAGATTCTAAAATCTATTCCTGAGCGTTCAGTAATAGGCTAATACCAGGGGGGCCCTAGTAATAGCTATTACCTTACTTGAGGTAATAGCTATTACCAGGAATAGTATTCCTGGTAATAGAAATGGTTACCAAAACAAAGGAATAGGCCTATTACTGGGAATGCTATGCCATTCCCGGCCTATTCCGTGAACCAAGCGGGCTATAAGAGTAATTTAACATTTATATTTTTTACATGTATTTTTTTGTGAGCTTTATAATGAGCTATGAATTATAAGATTATTTAACTTGATTAATTAATTAATATGAAATATATTTTGTGATTCACTTATTACAAATAAGAGTTAATTACCAAAATGGTCCCTTGACTATAGTGAAATTACCAAATTTGGTCCTTGACTATTTTTTTTAACCAATTAAGTCCCTCAACTTTAAAAATTTTAACCAATTTGTCCTCCGTTAGTTTGACCGTCAGTCAACAGTTAACTTTTGGGACCAAATTGGTAATTTCTCTATAGTCAAGGGACCATTTTTGATAATAACTCTAGGGGTGGGCAATTCGGTTTAGTTTCTCCGAATCGAACGTACCAGAACCGAACCGAAGTATATACCGAAAACGAACGATATTGAAATTCTTGTATACCGAACGGTTTGATAAAAAACCCGATCCAATCTGAATTTTCGGTAAAAAATTTGAACTGAACCGAATACAGTTTGATTTTTAAAAAACATAATAATAATAATAATAATAATAATAATAATATAATATAATAATAATAATAAATAAATAAATAAAAAGTAAATCCAAGTCCCTTACTGCTTGCTCACTCTGTCGTTCAGCTCCATATTTTCACGGGTTATCTCTCGTAAATGTTTTATTTGATTTCTTAATGGTTTGTTATCAAAAGTTCTATATTATGTGTTATGTGTTTACATAGCTCTATATCCAAAGTCTAAATAAGAATTCAATATCGTTCGGTTGTTGGTATATTATTTCGGTTCGTTCAATACGGTTCGATTCGAGAAACCTAAACCGAATTGTCCACCCCTAAGTTAATTACCGAAAATGGTCCCTTGACTATAGGCAAAATTACCAATTTGGTCCAAGTTAACCGTTGACTAACGATCAAACTAACGGAGGACCAATTAGTTAAATTTTTTAAAGTTGAGGGACTTAATTGATTAAAAAAAATAGTCAAGGACCAAATTGATAATTTCGCTATAGTCAAGGGACCATTTTGGTAATTAACTCTAAAAAATTAGAAAATAGTTTTTTATTTTTACCAAAATTTATGAATCATCTAATTAATGTAATTTAGAAATTTATATTATGTGTTATCGTATTTAAATTACTCTAGAAAAACTTGAAATTGATATAGCTAAAAGAAAAGTATTTTTAAATATCATATTGATATAAATATGTGTGATTTATAATGTGTTTTCTATTCAAACCATTTTATCTAATTAATTACATTTCATATATTTGTTATGAATAATTTATTTCGTGTTTTGAAATATTTTAATTTCTCGCCTCCAGTCAAAAATATTTTTAGCTCCCCTTTTTTGTAAGTTTGTTTTATAATTTTTATTATTATTTATTATTTATTATGATAAACATGTTATTGTTTGTAAGCTTTTTTAGTTTTAAAGTGTTTATTCGTTTTTATAAATTATAATTATTTTATTTATAAATGCACTGGGTAGTTATTGATTATTTTGCATTTAGAAAACACTTATAAATTTGTTTTTCACGATTATTGTTGCATATGTAAAATTTAGGTCCGCTTGGGAAAAGTATGAAAATGACTTCAAAAAATATTTTCTGGAAAATGAATCATTTTTCATAAATTATTTTCATTTCCCGTGTTTGGCTACATAGTAGAAAATTGTCTTTGTATGTTTGGTTCATTTTTCTTGAAAATGAGTAAATCTGTATAATTAAACATTTTAAATATTTATATTTAGAATATAAAAATATTTATAATAATATTAAAGCTAGGGAAATGACGAGTTTGGTCTCTGAGTTATAATGGTTGCACGATTCAATCCCTGAGTTATGACCGGTATCCGTTTTTAGTCCTTAGTTTTGAGCGAAGTGGCGCATTTGGTCCCTGACCGTTAAAACTAATGGAAAATTTAAAATATTTAAAATTTTAGGGGTAAAGTAGGGGAAATTCACATTTTATTCACTTTCTTATTTGAAACCACTTTTACAACATTATTCTCAACTTCCTTTCAAGGTTCTTCATTCGAAAGCAATTCAATAATCTTCGTATACTTGTTAGTAACCTGAGTCTTGTATAAGGAACATGTGACTCAGTACAAACAAGAGAACACTTGATCATTGTCTTCAAGCATGTAAAACACACCATCATATAAACTTTCTGATTTCCCTTTACTAAACATAATGGTAATCAAACCATAACTTTTGAATACAAGAAGATATCAAATTTCTCAGTTATTTTTATGACAAATCACCAAGGGTAGTAACTTGAGATTTTTAGTACGTAAAATTGTCTTTGTCGTAAGCTCTGAAGTAAGCCAGTACTTAATCAAGAATCGTGAAATCCGCTGACCATATTATATCTATAATATATACTATATATATATATATATACTAGTAGTGATACTAGTATATATACCGTATATAAACGGGCGCTATTGTGTAAATAGTATGTGTGCTGTGTGTGTGTGTGTGTGTGTGTGTGTGATGGTGTGGTGTGTGTGGAATAGCCGGCAGTTGTGTGTATACATATAAAAATATATGATAGCAATAAACGCGCAAATATAAACTATAGTTCATATACGTACGATTCTGATAATAAACTGGGACTAATATAGTAAATCTCTATACACAATTCCTTAATAGGGCAAATTAACTTATGTATTATTTTATTATGGTATTATTATTATTATGTCATTTTAAATTATCAAAGAAACCCTCATGTATTATTATATACTTTATTATTATTGCATACTTTGGCATTTTGGATATTGGAGACCTAATATGTAAAAAATTCGTTTATAGAAGATTATGTATGTATATATAATTATTGATTATTTGTAATAAAAATAAAAATATATAAAATATAAATAATAATAAATAAACAAAATAAATATAATAATATTATAAATAAATAAACATAATAAATTAAAATATTATATATATATAAATAAACAACAAATCGAACATATAATAGAAATATTATATAAAAAATTGAATACATAAAATAAAAAAAAAAAAAAAATAGGAAAAAATCATAAAACGATAAAAATACACTAGTGCAAAAAATCTAATCGTTTTAATATATATAGAAAAGATATAATAAAAAAAATATTCTCAAATGAAGAGATGTTTGTATTATATAGTATTGCAATAGTATACAATAGCATTAAAATTAATAAATCATGATACTTAAATTTTAAAATTTAAAAATTTATAAGCTATATAAAAAAAGTTCGGATATAGAAGTTGGTAATATAGAACCGACCGAATTAAAACCGAGTAAAAAGACGAACCTTACAATTTTGATTTAATATCGGATAATGACAAGGAATTCAAAATACAGTTAACAATAGATGCAATATAATTATAAACTCTAAGGTAGATAAGATGGATGAAATTTGTAGTGAGGGACCCCAAGAGGAAAAAAAAAATAGAGACAAAAACCAAGAGGCAGTATAAATTATTATGTGGTCTACATATTTTAGTTATTAAAAAAAAAATAATGCGCCCAGATACATAAAAGAATAATGAGCAGGAAGAACCAAATGTAAAAATAAAAATAATAAAAATAAATAAATAACGATAATAAAAAAAAAAAAAATAATATCAAAATAAGTTAATATTTCACATAAATAAGGGAAATGAACTTTTTTCCCCTGAGTTAATATACCTTATACGCGGATTTAACCCCTGAAGCTTCCGTTTATTGTAAGCCACGATTAGCTCCTCGAATTATTTTGAAAGAGTGGGATTTCCCCCACGCCCCCTGCCCCCCCCCCGCCCCCCCGCGCTAACTCATATTAACTATTGACATTCTTACGCTTAAGAGTAACCATCTTTATGTATTTTTCTTCTCCAGAGAAGGTTATTGTGTTGATACGTCAGGGATGACCGACGGTTTTGGTGTCGACTGACCCGCGACACTATAGAGCATCGACTATGTGACAAGGTTTCAGTGTATGATGTCAGATGCCAGAACCCAATACTTTAGATTTGAAATTTGTCCGTTAAACAATTATGAAATACAAAAAAATGGATTCTGAACCGGCTGGTAACTCTGTGTTCCGGATCCGTTTCGTGATTGTTGAATCGTCTTTATTTTGTGAACATGTTTGTTTTTATTCTTTAAGTAGTCTAATTTCCAACAATACGAATGTATTATTATTTTGTTTCAGTTTGGAAATTTGACCGACCGCTTTCGGTTTCGGCGATTTTTGAATAAACTCTAAATAGTCAAGTTTTGATTCTAATTATCAAATTGAGATATTGACCGGTTTAGTTGCTATAGAGGTGGTCTGCTCCCAGTTTGCGCAACGAATCGTTGCTCATCAGATTTCTTAGGGAAGAAAAATAATGAAATATTGTGTTTGTAAGGGTAACCAAATATGAAATAATAAAAAATATCAGACAAAACGAGGAGAAAACATAAGCACATATACGAAAATCAATATTCAAAGAAGAAAGAAATGAAAGAATTGGTCAAGGGAAGTGAATAAATATATATATATATATAATTTACGAAATAAATACAAACAACATATATAGTCCAAATAGAATAAATATATAAAACAATAATATAAAAAGACAACAAAAAAAAGTGAAAAAAAACATAAAAAGAAATAAAATATGAATATATATAAGACAATACTAAAATAAATATTAATGAGAAAGAAAAGAAAAAACAGAGACAAAAAAAAAAAAAATAAAAAAGAAAGATATGAAAATTTCAAAAAAAGAACAAAAAAAGAAATAAAAAAAAAAAAAAAAAAAAAAAAAAAAAAAAAAAGCTAAAAAAAAATAAAAAAATATAAAAAAAAAAAAAAAAAAGAAAAAAAATAAAAAGAAAAAAAAAAAAAAATAAGTAAAAAAAATAAGAAATAAAAAAGAAACAAAACTAAAAAATAGACAAAAAAATAAAGATATATGAAGAGACAAAATAGGTAATTACAATAAGAAAAATAAAAAAAAAAAAAAAAATAAATAGAATAAAAAGAAAAATTCCCACAAATCAATAATAAATAAAATAATATAAGGCGAAACAAAAAAATAGATCAATGTCAAGAATCACATAATCTGGGATGGTAATAAATAATGGGATTGGCGATGTGAATAGACTCAACTGAACCTTGTCCCAAAAAAACCTCAATTACCACAGAGAGCAAGAGAAATGTTGATTAAAGTGAGAGATTCAAAGACACAATATCTGTGAAGTTTTCTCCATGTGACATAAGAAGGAAATGGAAATCGACAACCCAAGACTTATACCAAAGCAGCTAACGAATCTTCAACAGGATGGACGATGTGCACAAGACCCGCGCCAGACAGCATCACTTCAAGCTCCGAACAACCGCCCACACACTACGCCCCTGGCCAAAACGAATTAGGAATCATCCCCTTCAACTCACCTCCTAACTCCACACTCCCTACACCACGACCTAGTCCTAGCCGAAAGCGACAATTCGGGAGATCAAGATCGTTGGACAATTGACATTGTACCTTCGACGCAACAACACACGCGCAGAGCAATAGTCGGTTTTTCGTTTATAGTATTATTTATTTTTTTTCTTCGGAGCGAGTCAGGGCTACCGGATCCTCCAACCCTTGTAGGCGCCGCGTCGATCCCCGTTCGGCGCTACGGGCGTTGCAGGCCCGTAACATGCGCGGTGCGCGAGGCTGTGGAGGGGAACACTGGCGCAGTGGAAGGGGACCTAGACCGGCTTATACTCTGGAATTTGAACTGTTCCAAAAAATGACAATGTTAAACTGTTAGCTTGGGGTTAGGATCAAGCGCTTATCACTACGCGCCAAAACCCTTCCACCAACAATCCCCCTGCCACCAACTTGCTGGACTTGGCCCTTCACCGGCCTCCGGACCAACAATTCCCTCTCCCAGCACCTGCCCGTGACCTGGCTCTGATACCATTATTAGGATAAGCGTTTACCCTAAAGCTCACAGCGAAGTGACCACCTATCGTGGGGAAAGGGTGTTGGACTTGACCCTTCACCGGCCTCTGCCCAATAGTTAGATCCATGATCAAGAAAACACAATGCAAATAGACTTCATCTAAAACCTCTTACCTTCCAGTAAAGCTACAAGACCCATAACCTGCATACGCATAACGCATACAAGAAAATGATCAGACTTTTTAACAGATTAGGTAACAATTTAAATGAAATATATGCAGTGATCATTCTCTTAGTGGCATATTTCAAAGAATAATTAATGACAATTGTTCTCAATTATGACATAATCCTTATATCTCTAAGAAATAAGTTCAAAGTGGCATTTGAAGCAAGCTAGTGGAGATGACATCTAATTTTAAGAGACGATCAGGAGGGTTTGAACTTTGGACTTCCAAATATTGTTTCCAGTCAATATAATGAAATAAATAAATAAAGAGCAATGCCAGCAATAACGTGTTCTCCAGAGTTCATGTAACATCAAAAGAAAAAAAAAAATAAAATTCAAAGAATCACAGAAACTTACTGGGATCCCTTGTTGTGGTGGTTGCTGTGCCATCGAAGTCACAAGTTCCTCCCAGAGTATGCATTTTCTGATAATAGTCATTGTAGGCATAAGAAGCATGGTTTTCCAAATTATTGGGGAAATAACAACGTTTTCCTGGTTGAATGTCGGAGCAATTAGCATGCCCTTGCCCACATGCCCAGTTAAGTCCACTTTGCAGCTTCTTAGCTTCTACCCCAGGCTTTGTTATACAGAACACTGCAGAAGAATTATCAGAAATGTTGCCTGAACCATCCAAATTTAGGGGATAAACTGCACTCCCATTTGGAAAAATTATACCCCAGCTTCTCTCAGAGACAGGTCCAGGCCTTTTGTCCTCATTAAACAACTCGTATATATAAGAATTAATGGGAATTCCAGGCTGACTAGGCGGTCCAGAATCATTTGAAACACGCTGAATCAAATTTTTAATAAAAGTTTCAGCATTTTCTAAAGTAGCATCGGGTTCTTTTGTACCGCCAAACCATGGCCAACCAGTTTCTGTCACTACAACAGGGATATCTGAAAAGTTGAAGGCCATAATAGCATTATATGTAGCATCCACCATGGCATCAAACATGCTGTTGTAGTGGAAAAGGGTATTTGGATCAACAACTTGTTTGACTGGGGAAAGAGGTTGGAAGAGTGCATAATCAATCGAAAAGATACCATCAGACTGAACATACTCATAATAAGGATAAGCATTTAGCATATAGTACGAGTTTGTGCTTCTTAGAAACTGAAGGATCTGAAAAACCGTGGAATTCCATGACGAATTGAAAGTGGCGGTGGATGGGGGAAAGGCCTTTGCAATTATGTCCATTGATTGAGGCGTCGAGACTTTAACTCGATCATTTAGGTTAGCAGCAACCAGGGCTTTATGGAGGTAATTCAGTGCAGGAACTAAAACCGATGCAGCATTTGGAATTGAAGTTAGGACTTCACTTCCCACCGCAATTGCTGTAATATTAGTTGATGGCATGTAAGCAGCCACGTTTTTGTTCACCCAAGCTGCTGCTGTTGATGAGGATTCGCCGATCCCTAACACCTCATCATTCGTGACACCTACAATAACTTCATCCCGGTATTTGATAGAGCTTTGAGCATATGAGCATCAGCATCAAACAGGCGCACATGCGTTATCTGATGAGCTTTGAGGAGTGCAACCGTATCCGATGCTGATGGTGGGTTTGAGACATCGGGTCCCAATGTTTATTCCCACAAATGCACCTGTAAGTGAATACCCAATAAGAAAATAACTTGCAAAATATGTACTTTCTTGGCTTTAAATCAGATTTGAAGACCCAAATTTATGCCACCTTTGTTATTTTTAATACTTTGCCCACCTCTATTTTCTTTAGTCCAAATAGTGTGAGGTATTTAGCTATGACATCTGTTATAATCTAAGATTGAGCCAAGGTCACTTATGGCAACACTGATACTATGTTATAATCTTGGCCAAATCACACTAAAAGATATCCAATCAATTAGCTAATCTAACCCATGACTATATAAACTCATATGTTTTCTCTTATATTTTCAATCGCGTGAACAACCAAAACCACAAGCATGCAATATTGTTGCTTCTCATAATACCTACGTTTTAATAAAGCACAGAGCTGCTCTTTCAATTCATTTTACTAAAAGAACAAGAATACTACTGATAAAGAACCATAAAGTCAACTCAAGTAAACTTCAACATCCTCAGTTGCACCACTGAGGATAAACTAATAATAAAAGTAATTAAATAAAAAATGACCTGAAAGAAACCTAGACAAGTTAAAATCTGTCATCACCACCCCCTCCCCCAAAATAATTTTTTAAAAACTGCTAAAAGGTGCTAAAAATTATCATTAGAAATTAACAATTCATTTTTAAAAAGACAGGTAATACTCTTATAACACCATCCAATTAGAAGCTTGGAAATCTAATGTTAAATGAAATTAGTTATCCCATCTATTACTAAACATTTTTTCATATACGATGAGTATTGACAACAAAGTTTAGTTGCATTACCTACTATATTGGAGAACAACCCACATATTAGCAGGGAAATTACTGGCCATAGTTTAAGCATCATCAACCAAAGCAGAAGAATTTGATTTGGTATCTCCTCAATTTAACCAGTGCACCGTATTTCGTTCAGCCTGAATTGTCAAAGAAAATTCAAGCTCTCTATATCCCGTGTTTCTTCTTCTTGCTAGGCTGGACTCTCAAAGCCCTGTAAGATAGCCACTGGTTGTATGAACATGAGTAGAAGTATCAAAATTACTAGTTGGTAGTTACTTTAGTAATAACCTCCAAACAATTGGATGGATTAACAAGGACAGTAATATAAATGAATGCCTAGAATTATTAGTAGAGAAGCAGCAGCATGTGATGTCACCAAGTACCAAGAAACGGCCATGAATAAAGAAAACAATTAGTGAAATATCAACTGTTATCGTTCAAGAAAGATAAAAATTGCAACAAAGTAAAATTGCCGGTGTTTATTATGGAAATTGTCATACACTTGAGAGTTAGGGTTGTTATCCATCCAAGCAGAGCATTTGAAGCAACTTGAACTCAATAAAAACTCAAGTTTTGAGCTCAAGTTCATTGATCAGGCACACTGAAGCTTAGTTCAAGGAATGATTAATATATTGGTAGATATACTGTATATTTCTAGACTTCTAGTGCTTTAAAAAATTCCCAATTCTAGAGATGATGCGTTTTAGAATATTTATTTATAAAGCTATGTCCAAAGAACTGCACATTGTGACAGATAAAAGCCTTAACATTACAATTCTGCAATTCAAAGAACACCTGATCATTCATACATAAACGACAGTACTTTTGCAAGTTCTGACTATTTGTCTCTGGAAAAGGGCCATTTAAGAACCGAGTCATGTCCGCCTCAATACCTCATATGGACTTTTTTCATTGAGGTCGAATCTTTCATCCAACTCAAGTATTTGAAAGTTGCAAAGTTTATCCTCAGGTTGGTATTTCACAAAGAGAAAAGTTAGGTTAATAAGTTATTTTTTCATAGGCAATCCTTATGTTGCTTGTTGCTATGAGTAATTTTTCTATGAACTACTAATTTTTCAATAAAATAATAACAAAATATTTTGATATTTATTAATAATGGAGAATAATCATACAATTTTAGCCAAACCTAAAACCTCCCCTATCTTGCATTCAAGCACAAAACCTTTTCAAGCCTAATTCTAAAGTGTTATCAGTTGCAAGAAAATGATAAAATGTAGGTTCAGATTCATTGCCATTATAAAAAAAATTGTGAAACTAATCCTCAAAGAAATGCTTCAAGAACATCAAATAGACTTCATAAACCAAATTAAGGAACAACAGAAGGACTGAGGCTCACATAAAAATTCAAAATAAAACAAAGATCAACTTGACATTCTAGCCACATAAAAAGAACCACTCAGAATCAGGTAAAACAGCAAATCAATAACTGGGCAACTTGCATAATCCACATTACAGAAGCACCAAAGTTGTTAAGATAAACCCAGAAACCAGAAGATCAAGAAATAAGTTTAAACCAAATGCATTACCTGTACAGTGAGTATCTGATCTCACTTCAAATCATTCCCAGGTAGGTTCCAAAAAGAAAAACCCTACAAAAGTTCCCAAAACGGGGAAAATGTAAGCACAGTCAGAAAGTTGAGAGAGAAAGCTTGAATTCCCTCAAAAAGACAGAATCTAAAGCAGAATGCAGGAAATGAGCAGAACCCCACTTTACTTTTGAGTAGTAGAGATAAAGAGGCCACAAACTTTGGCAGGAGGAAGCTGAAGCATCACATTATAGGATAGGCAGCGCGGTAGTAGAGACTAGAGAAGTAGAGACCAGAGAGTGGTCACTTTTACAACTCATATGAGCACTGTTATTATTTTTTGGAGACATACATTTCCCACCACACCGAAAAGCCATGGAAAATGTTGGAATTATTGTCTTACTTATTGGTTTATTTTTTCAAATTTTATTATTCTCCAAAAGATTGAATCTTCCATCCCAAAAAGGCTCCCATACCCCGACTTTTAATAATTTTAGTGGCTCAGCAGACAGGATTAAATGTTGGTGCACACAAAGGCAAATTATGATGTGCATTCGTATGCACCATGCATGGTGCATATGAATGCAAAAACGATGTCGTTTTAATAAAACGCGCGTCTCCCCTTCAAAAAAATCAGATTCGATTTCCAGCAACAACATATGAACTAAAAGAACTATAATTCCAGAATCTAATCTATGAACTAAAAATTCCAGAATGAATGAACTAAAATTCCAGAATCTATGAACTAAATTTCAGAATCGAGTGAGTTAAGCCCATACGAGAAAAAAAAAAAAAAACTATTATTAAACATGAGGATTTGAGGTGTTGTGACTTGTGATTGACTTAAAAAAAAAAAAAAAAAAAAAAAAAAAATAGAGCGACTTAATTGAATAATTAAGCAATGATTTTTTTTTTTATTTTGTAATTACATTAATATTTTTTTTTTGGAACAAGGGTCAAATAGGTCATTGAACTGCACACGATAAAACAATTAGGCACTGAACTTTAAAAAATAACAATTAGGTCCCTAAACTAATCAAATTCAAACAATTCTTCTAATTTGAAGGTTTCCAACATGTCAATAGGTCATCCTTTCAAATTAATTTTTTTAAAATTTTAAATTTTTAAAATTTTTATTTAATTTAATTAAAAAAAAAAAAAAAAAAAAAAAAAAAAAAAAAAATGGTTCCGGCCATGGAGACGAAGAAACCGGCCGGAGACGGTTGTCTCTGGCTGGATTCCAGTTTTTTTTTTAATTTAATTTAAAAATAATTAATTTTTAAAATTTATTTTTAAAAAATAATTAATTTGGAGAATTACCTATTGACCTGTTGAAAACCTTCAAATGAAAAGAATTGTTTGAAATTGATTAGTTTTAGGGACCTAAATTGTTGGTTTTTTTAGATTCAGTGACCTAATTGTTTGTATTGTGTGCAGTTCGATGGCCATTTGACCTTATTCCTTTTTTTTTTTTTTTGTCTCGTCCTTAATTTGTTTCACATTTTATCTTTAGTTTTTAAAAAATACTTTACTTTTAGTCAAAAACATTGTCAAATATAGTAAAATGATGCTTTGTAAAAACATTTCACATATTTTAAACTAAGTGTAACATTTTTATAGTCAACAATTAAAAATAAACCGAAAGTGTAAATTGCAACGTCACAACAAGTTAAATGAACTTTTTACTATTAAAAAAAATCATAAAAATTGTGGCTATTGCTCAAAGGAAAATGCTAACAAAGAAAGCCAAAAGCCTTATTACATAAACTATACGGAAGCAAATATTCCTCGGATTGTCAGGAAAATTAATGCGTGTACCAGGAACTTATGGGCATTTGAAATGGCATTCGAGTTATGCGCATTTTTTGTCCTATTAGTATTGTGTTATTAATAATGTTGATTCACAATTTTAAAAATTTTCATAATTGATCTATGAGTATTAATTTTTTAGTGTAATGATCTTTTCGGTTAAATCTCCATCAATATTTTATCGAAAAAATTATTTTCCTTTTACAGTAGGGGTATTATGGTCTCTTTTTTTTACCACCACGTTTCTCCTTAAAGTTTTTTTTCGCATTTTTGGTCCCACAAGTACTGTGGCACTAACATATTGATCCACAATTTTCAAAGTTTGCATAATTAGTCTACAAATATTAATTTTTTTTAGCGCAAATAGTCCTTCCAGTAAAATTTTCACAAAAGGAAAAGACAACTATACGTTGCTATAAAGGAGATATAATTTTTTCAGGGAAAAATTGATGGAGATTTCACCGGAAGGACCATTTGTGTTAAAATTTGATACTCGTGAACCAATTATGTAAATTTTAAAAGTTGTGAACCAACATTATTAATATCACATACAATACTCGTGGGACCAAAAATGCAAAAATTTCAATGACATTGGGTTGGATATTTTTAGATATTCGTCTTTTCGAATTCAAATAGAATGGATTTTAGTTAATAATTGAGTACATAATGAGTCTGAATATTAAAAAAATTACGAGTTTAGATATTAAGAAAATATATTCATACTTAATATCTGATTATATCAGAACTTGTATTCTCCTAAAAAAATGTAGAATGATTTGAATTGTCCATCTAAATTGATCACTAACTGAAAATTAGGGAGAAAAAAATAATACGGTAATAATTTTGTCATAATTGTAAATTTTTGTTGTACATTGGTCAAGCTTGAGAATGCATCACTAATAAGAGTTTTTTTCCCAAAATGGTCCCTTAACTATCGCTCATTCTCAATTTTGCATTTCGACTTTTAATTGCACCCAATGTGATCCTTTGACTTTTAAAAACTCCCCCCAAATCGGTCCTCCGTTAGAAATTCCGTCTATTGAGTGTTAAAATGAAGGCATTTTCGTCTGTTTACTTATTATATGCCTAATATACTCTGACAAATAGTCGAAGGACCATTTAGGAATAGTCGATGGATCATTTTGGGAAAACTCATTTATTTATTTCATTTTTGTTTATTTCCATTTTTTTAAGACTATCAAATTAGAATTTCTATACATTTTTTTTCTTACAAATATAAATAGTTAAAATCCACAAATCAAAAGTCAAATTTTAAACTTTTTGTAAAATTTTTTCCTTCTATCTAAACATACCAACTTCCCTCTATTCTATCAAGTTTTACAATAAGTCCGTAAGTTTCAAAAATATAATACTCATATACTTTTTATGTATATATATATATATATATATATATAATATATATATATATATATATATAGTATATATATATATATATATATATATATAATATATATTATATATAGACACACACACACATACACACACACACACACCATAGACGGAGCAGAGGGGGGCAGGGGGTCAGCTGCCCCCCTCACCCACCCACCCCTACCCTATATTGTATATAATATGTATGTAGTACATTATTGATATAAGTATTATAAAACAGATTATGTAAACAAAAGTTGTGATGGATAAGGTGGTAGCTAACATGTATGAGTTTCTGGATAGCTTGGGTTTAAGTCTTTGCATTGATAATGTCATAGTTTTCCTTAAAAAATTAACACAATTATATTTTGGCATGATATATATAACTTCCATTATAACTTTCTTTATATTAATAATGGAATGTGTAATTTATAATGTGTCTTATATTCGAATTGTTTTATCAAATTAATTATGTTTCATATTTTGTTATAAATATTTTTATAAAGTTTTAATATGTTTTTTTTTCGCTATATCCAACAATATTTATTGTTATACTTTTAAGTATTTCATTTTTTTTTAAACTTTCTCTTTTATTTTATTTTTTTTCCCTCACTAACAAAATTATGAATCCGTCATTGAATCCATCCTTACTTATTTGCCCCCTCAACATATTTCTGGCTCCGTCCATGCGCGCACACACACCACACACACAATTTCAATAGACAATCAATCTATGTATCACATTAAATATTATTTTACACTAAAATAACATTATATTTTTTATCAGTTTAGACACCCAAAATGTACGCTTCATTTCTCGGTCAGTATGCCTTTGAAATAAAATTCATTATTTTTTACAATCAATCGCTATGCTTCTAGCACTTCTTAGAACTGAGAAGTACGCTCAATTCTCGATCAATGACAAAAATCTTAGAATATTTTGAAAAGTGGCTTAACATAACTTGCAAGGCCATTAGTTTCATTCGAAAGTTAGTACAAATCAATAACTACATTTCCAAATACCTATCTACCAAGAAGTACATCATGCTAAAGAGAGTCTACAACTATGGCTATCAATTTTATGTGTAAGGACAAGTAAATAAACCAAATGCAAAAATAATTAGCACAACAAACAATTCTAAACCTAAAGCCTCATTCATTTTTCAATATTACAAGTTCTTGTCATTTTGAAGTTTGTTTGTATTTTTTATATATGAATATTAATAAAACTTAAATTTGAAAGTTAAAATTGTTTACCAAAAGTACGAAACTTCATTGTAAACTTGATAGGGATAGAGGAAAAATTTGTATGGTTTAGACAGAAGGAAAAAATTGTAAGAGAAAGTTTAAAAACTATTTTATTTGTAAGAAAAAAAAAATATAGAATTATAATTGATAGCTTAAAAAAATGGAAATAAAAATGAATTTTTTTCAAATGGTCCTCGACTATTCCCAAAATGTCCCTCGACTATTTTTCAGAGTCATATTAGGCATAATAATAGGTAACGGAACAAAAATGCCCTTCATTTTAACACTCATAGACGAAATTTCCTAACGGAAGCCAATTTGGGAGAGTTTTTTAAAAGTCAAGGGACCACATTAGGTGCAATTAAAAGTCGAAATGCAAAATTGAGAATGAGCGATAGTCGAGGGACCATTTTGGGAAAAAACTTCACTAATAATTAAAAATACACTTAATATCTAAAAAAAAGTGCACTCAAGCTTGTTTGCATTGTAAGGTACAATTATATGTTACAATATAACAGTTTTGAGTTCATTATTTGTAGGTTTTGAATGCACTATCAGTTATTAATTGATGATGTACTATCAAATTTTTATCCAATGTACATTCAAAGTTTGTAATAATAAAGAAAATGTCGGTGCATATTTCTTAGATTTCTCCATCATATCATCCCAAATAGATAGTTGAAATTATTCCATATTTTTTTTTTACGAGAAAACAAGTTTTTAATCACCTCGGACCCGTGAGAAACAATCAATGGAAAAATGATGCGTACGGAAAAAACATAAGAACTCATCCTAATTGTCAATTTGAAAAATCAACAACACCTAAAGTAATAAATAAATAAATAAATAAAAAGGTGATAATTTTGATAATTGTCTCAAACTAACTTTGAGTGCATTCTGCAACATCTACTACCAAGTGCATTATATAATAGGAATAAGGTTCAAATTGGCCCATTGAATGTAACCTGAAATGCAATTAGGCCACTGAACGAAAAAAAGTGCAATTAGGCCCACTGAACACTCCAAATTGTGCAATTTCACCTGATAGAGGTTACACAATTTTAGCAGGTACCTGCTTACGTGGCAGCTGAGTTGGCATTTTTAAAAAAAAAAAATAATTTTAATAATTTATAAAATTTTTAATAATTTTTTTTAAAAAAATAATTTAAAAAAATTTAATTTTTTAAATTTATTATTTATTTTTAATTTTTTTTAAAAAATAAATTATAGTTATTATAAATTAATTTAAAAATTTATAAAAATTAAAAATGCAACCTAAAAGCCGCCAGTAAGCAGATAACCTGCAAAATTGATGGTAACCTGCTATCCGGTGAAATTGCATACATTTAGAGTGTTTGGTGGCCCTAATTGCACATTTTTGTGTGTTTCAGTGGTCAAATTGCATCTTTTTTTTCGTTCAG